>JAOYNQ010000001.1:4790715-4800788 GCA_026259685.1 Tagetes patula
ATAATTTGTAAAAAATAGTAGAACCTATTCAGAACCTACGGTTCGGTTCCGGTTCGGTTCTACAAGAACCGGTTCTTTTAAAAACCGGTTTTCAGTTATTTGATCGGTTTCGGTTCCGGTTTTTTTTGCACCTCTAGTTGTATCAGCCTATCAGGTGATAACTGCACATTGCAAAGACTTAGGCCCATTGTAGCAACTTGCATTTTCACACATTATGAGTTTATGACTATGATGCCAATTGCTTTCTTGTAGACATTCACCAGGCATCATACAAGCACAGTGGATATATTGTTCCACTTGCAAAAAAATCTTCTCTTCACAATATTAAAGAGTGAAAAAGAAGTATTGAATTTTGATGTGGGCATCATTAAGGTTACAAATGCCTTATGCAACAAAAAAGTATTTCTTGTCCTATATGGTATCTCAGCAAGGCAACAAATAAGAGCGCCATTAGAGCCACAACAGTGTTATCCTAGAAGTAAAGTGATCATTACAAATGGGCGCAAATGGTTGTTGAATGGTTTCTAAGTATACCCAAAGGTCCATACAACTTTTAAATCCAGACAACGGAAGAAAACGTAGCTATGAATAATGTAGTGGTCGTGTCATTCACACAAACAAAGAAAACTTCAAGAGCAGAGCAACATAAAAGATGAAGAACCTAATGCTACTCCAACTCGACTATGCAACTTTTTCTAGACGCTATAAACAATTGCCCAAAAAACTACGACGGCTAGGATTTCCCTTAAAATCCATACCAAATGATATATCAAGTAAGCTAAAAAATGATTGAATATGTGTTGTTATTGTTAGAATTATATATGACGCGTGAACCGGTGGTGCACACACACTAATTAAACCTCTTTGACAAGATTAATTTCAACAATAACAAAACCAACAAACTTTTCTTGAAGCAAAACTACATGATATCCAAAATTAAAACCATCTAAAAAAGAATATCCAAATCTTAAACGCTTCATCAAAACAAAACACATGTCAAACCACAAAACTTACTCATCTTCCTGGCTACGCAACCTTGCCAACTTGTTGGTAACCACAACATCCAGCTGTGCTGCACGTTCAACAATCTCCTTCCTTTTACGGGTTGACACATTGTGTGCAATCTCAGCACAATAAGTTCTGAAACCATAATCAACCCATTTGACCCGTTAGAAATATAACATAACCCAAATTCAATTCATTAAACGTCTACTATTTTAAAAAAGCATAATACCTGTTGTGCATCATAAGAACTTCAAGCTCTTTTGCATTGTGCACAACAAACTTCTTGAAACCGTTTGGCAAGAAGTGACGGGTTTTCTTGTCTGACCCGTATCCAATATTGGGCATAAGGGTCACACCTTTAAACTTTCTCCTGACTCGGGAATCAATACCCTTAGGCCTGCGCCAGTTTTCCTGTCACGTATTAACCAAAATGTTAAAAACAAATGCCATAAAAACACCTGAAACGTCATCATAAATAAATATAACCGTGAGATCGATTAAAAATGGCTACCTTGACACATATCTTCCAATCACTCTGGGGTCTCTTAAAGCGTTTAACCCGCTTCTTGATGATCTTCTTATCGAGCTTAGGGACCGCCATTGGCAACTGAACATGAGTTATCAATGAAAACAAGTTAAATGAAGAAGATGTAACCACACTAGTAACTAAGCTTAAAAAACCATATGCACAATACACTTCAGATTTTGTATAGCGTCAATTAAGCAACAACTTAACTTCTAATTCATATGAAAAGAAATAACAATTTGCATAAAAACAAACAAAAACATCTTTGAAATGACAATCTACTGATAATGACAAAACTAATCAAAATTAACACTTATGAACAACATATTTTTAAACATTGTTAGCTCCAAAGCAGCGTTAATTAACGCAATAAACTTCTAATTCAAATAAAAACCAGTAACAAACAAACAATGTGCACAAAAACAACCAAATTCATCATTAAAATCTAATCTACCATACTAGATACAATTCAAAACCCTAATTTCTCTAGATCTAACAAATTTTCAAGTTTAAAACCACTAATAAGCAACAAATATGCTTCCATCGATCAAAAAATAGCAATTTACACAACAAATCGTTGTCGAAAATGCGAAAACGAGCATGGATTGAATGAACTATCATACATGAAGATTAAAAGTGCTGCTAAGCAGGTGAAATGAAGTAGAAATTGAATCAAACAAGCAAACAGATCTACGTAAAACGTCTACAGATTGAATTAACGAATGTTGAGTTAATGAAAGATTGAAACCTGGTTATTGAAACGAACGGCGCAAAATTTTCCCCGGTGGCAAAAGCCGTGTGAAGAAGAAAAAAAACGAGGCACTAGGGTTTATACCAAAACAATGAGCATGTATTGTTGATGCAAAATGGGCTAGTTTGTTGAAATAAGCCCAATCACTAATAAGGTGACTTGTGACTTGTGTGATATATGATAAAACTAGGTTGAATAGTGACTTGTGTGTTGGAGTTAAAAATATGATAAAATTAGGTTGAATATACGTGCGTTATATACGGGTTAAATAGTAATATTTATAAAGAAATTATAATCATTATGTTTAACGAGTTGTAAATATATAACATTTAAGGATTTGGTTTCATTATCTTGCATGGTTAAAAATTTCACTAAATTTTTCCTCTCAAACTTCATATTATAAAAAACTATTTTTCTTTCAAAACATTGCCCCCTAAAATTTTGATTTATTAGATAGATAAGTGATGTGATCATGTATGACTATAGAATTGGGTAACAGTGTAACACTAACACACACAAACTACCCCTTCATACTTGGATTGTGTTCATGGTCATCAAGTGACAAGAAAAAAGTATGTTGGCTTTCTTTGACCGGATGCTAGCCTCTAAGAAAAATGGAGCCGTGAGTATTGGGTCCAGTGGAGTGGCTAATAAAGCTTACGCATCATCAAGAGCTTTCTATAAAAAGATCAACAACCAAACCTTGGAAAAACATCGAGAAAAATGTGGGGGATTTTCAAATAATTGGATTCATAACGGATGATTGGATTCAAAATCCCTCAAATTTTGATACAAAGTAAATTCAAACCAAGATCGAATCATCTTTGCTTCCAATGCATTCGTCTTCTTTTAGTTGGTCTCCTTGGGTTCACGTCAAAGTGAATGTGTTCGCTTGGAGACCGACTGTGGATCGTATAGCCTACAAAGTCACACTTTCAAAAGGAAATATAATTTAGGATGTTATCCACCAATCATGTGGTTACAACAAAGAAATGTCAATCATAATTTAATGCATTGTAATATGTCGGCTTGTATTTGGCGTGCCATAGCCTATTGGTCCAAACTTCCATCATTCATGGCAAACAACAACTTCGAGCTCCTTTCCTTATTCATTGCCATTTCAATAAAACAAAACATATTTGTTCACTGGTAAGGAGACCAGTTTGACGTCAAGTCCGGTTCTAAAAGCATTGTGTAGCAGTGAGGGGATAACGCCCTCCACATCAGATTTTATAGAAGAAGAGCCGTCATCTTCATAACGCCAAGAAGAATTTTTTTGAACATAGTGCCCCTATAACGCTCCGTCTCTACTACATCAGGGCCCTATAAGTCTTTATAACGCCCTAATGCCCTATAAAACTCACTACAAATGGTCTCAATACTAATGTAAGATGTACAAGAATAAATCAATTTGATAGCGAAACATGTAATAAGAGTGTAAGATTATGACTAACTATGTAAGATAAAGAACCGGTGACTTAACTTAATTTTTAAACAAACGAGAAGTTGGAGTGCTGTAGCAGCAGATGCGAAATTACAAAAAAACCCTTAGATTTACTGTTCAATCCTACCGTTTTTCAATAAAAAGGAGAATAAGTAAATAACATAACATATAATAAAGGACCTATGTACTCTCAAATCACATTGGTAGAAAATAAATTAACATCTTGGAGTTGTATATAGGTTGCAAGCCTAGATGTGAAAGTTCACATTGACTATCTAACAAAACAAAATATACGACCGATTAGCACCAATCTCATGCAACCCCTAATAATAAATGACTTATGTGCTCTCAAATCACATCCAATAATAAAGACAATTTAGGGCAAATATGAAAAAGCAAGTTAGGTTTCACTAAGCATCCATATAGTAATTTCAATATACAACACAATGAAAATATAACAATGCGTGCAAGACAATTAATTCTTATCATATACATATTCTAACAAAATATCTAAAATCAATGAAAATAAACACTTAAATATCAAACAATCCTTGTTAGAGTAATTTGAACTTAAGTACATGTTCTTTTGAAGTCAGTTTCTTCTATTAAGTTGATTGTAGATTTGTAGCAATTACTTATGGTAAATTTTGCATGCATAGCGTCTTTTTTCTAAATCACCTTATCAAAGTATCACACATAGGTCAAAGTGTGACACTATGGTCAGGTGTGATAAAATTTTGGGATCAAAGTGTCACGCTTTGGCTTATGTATGACGTTTTGGTCCCAGACTAACAAAAAGAATATCGGAAATATCAGGATCTGTGATGTGTTTAATTATTTTTATATGTAAAATTTATTTAAATTTTTATAACAAATGTGTCACTCTTAGCCCAAAGAGTAACACATTGCTCAACCAAAGTGTCACTCTTAGGCTCTTAGCCCAAAGAGTGACACATTGTTCTTGTTTTTATGTTTTTATTATTATTTATTTTGATGTTTTATTATAATAATTTTATATTACATATTGTTATTTATTATTTTTACTTATTCATTTTTATTACTATTAGTGATTATATTCATAACGTAAGGTTGCGTAAATACGTTCGTAACTATGTATAGAGGTATACGAAAACAAGTTGTTATATCGAGTTTACTTTTATAGGTACGGATATGAATGTGTTTTGTTATCAATGCGTTTATAGTGTGGTATGTTGGTATTTATGTTACGTGGTTTTTCGTTTAGGTATTTGTACACGCATGTCACGACGATTAAACGACTTGGGTGATAAAAGAAAGTGTCACTCTTTGCCAAAAATGTCACACTTAGAAAGCCTAATGTGTCACTTTTAGGCCAAAGAGTGTCACATCCCTCAACCAAAGTGTCACTCTTAGGCCAAAAAATGACACATTGTTCCTCTTTTTTATGGTTTTACTATTTATTTGATGTTTTAATATTAATATTTTATATTATATATTGTTATTTGTTATTTATTTTCTTTACTTATTTACTTTTATTACTATTAGTGATTATATTGATAATGTAATGTTGTGCAAATACGTTCGTAATTATGTATAGCGGTATATGAAAACAAGTTGTTATACCATATTCACGTTTATAGGTACAGATATGAATGTGTTTTATTATCAATGCGTTTATAAGTACGCATGTCACGACGATCAAACAACTTAGATGACCAAATAAAATGTCACTCTTTGGCCAAAGTGTCACACTTAGAAAGTTCAATGTGTCAATCTTAGGCCAAAAAGTGACACATTGCTTAACCAAAGTGTTACTTTTAGGCCAAAGTGTGACACCTTGGTCCCATATGTTATCACATTTGACCTAAGTGTCACTCTTTAACCAAAGTGTCACACTTGGAAAGCGCAATGCGTCACACATAGGCCAAAGTGTGACACATTGTTCCCATATTTTATCACACCTGATTTAAATGTCACACTTTAACCTATGCGTGACACTTAAATCAGATGAGTTAGTAAAAAGGTTCATTCCACTTAAATCAGATGAGTTACATAAAGATTGACTCTGATATCATTTTAAAATATTTTAATATTATGTGAAGGTATTTAAAGAAGCTTACAAAATAATCCATTTTTAAAAGGTTCATTCCACTTTACGTACTAAGAGTTTATTTATTTCAAAATATTTAGTGAAGTGTGATCGTAAACTTACATTATAATGTTTCATTACCCTCTTTTGAGGTTTTGTTGCTTATATATATGTTTCTAAGTATGATATTTCACTTAGATGTTTCTATAGATTTTAGCCCCATGACTAATTGTAATACTGGGAGTTAACATAAATATCAATGTTAACTTATTAATCAAATCACATAATTAAACGGAAAAGAGCGGTTAATTCAGTATTAGTTGACTGATATTATCATTTTAGGTACACGCTATTGGTAAACCGGTATTACTTGTTAAGCATTTGTGATAAACGAAATGTATCTAAAGTCACAACAACCCTCAACATATCTATAAAGAAATTAATGAAGGTCGTTAACTAGGTTTATCTATCATTTGACATAATGTTAATCGAACAACATACGGACTCATACTTGGACCAACTAGACATAGTCAAGTTAGGGGCTGTTTGTTTCACATTTTAATAGTTTAGTTCAGTGCTTAATCATTCAGATGCAGCATTCAGAGCGTTTGTTTTATAAAAAAGAGCCTCTGAATGGTTGAGTTAAGTGCTGAATGGTTAAGACATTAAAAGATGCTGAATGGAATTGAATAGAGCATACACCAAACTTACCATCACCTGAAGTTCTACCTCAATATCACTCTCATTGATAAAACCTCTTAATGGTTCAGACCTTTTAATCATTCAGCAGTTAATAATTCAAATTTTACCAAACATCCCCTTAGCTAGAAAAAGACATGAGTTTTGACGTGTTTGAAGTTACAAATTGACATAGGCCTTGAGCCACGTGATAACCTTGAGCCATGTTATTCTTTAATGTTTACTTTATCCCAAGTAAAAAAATGTGGTGTGGTGATAAACGACTTAAGTTCTTTAAAAAAGACTCAAGTTTAATTTTCATTGACACCACTCGATCTGAAAGAGACAATTGAGGACAATGAATGGAGACTTGTGACAACACAAGTTCAATCACTAAGCCAAATGGATTTTACCGCTAGTTTGTTATCGCGCCTACAGGCGGACGGGTTAGTGGACTTGGGCTACCAGCGCTATCTGTGTTCGCAGAGCGTATGTGATCGTCTTTCGTCATTTGGTTACCTCGAACAACCGTACTTTATTCGTTTCGATGCAGAAAAAAGTAAATAAAAAAAACGAATATAATTTAAAAAAATCAACCTCCAAACTATAAAACTCCGATTTCCAAAATGATTTTCAAATTTAAAAAGTTGGACTCGCTAGCATAAACAAATATAAACAAATGAACATCACATGTTATTTCAACTTTTTTAAATTTACTAAAAACCCCTAAAACTTTATTATTGAATGGCTTTATATTGACTAAAGTAGAAAAAAAGTAAGTTTTTTGACATGATTTCAAAACAATTCATTTACTATTTCAAAACTGATTATCACCGGTACATCTAGGACCCACTTCAACAAAACCAAAAAAGCTATTTATATATGCACACATTTCACAACAACTTCACACCACCGGAAAAAAAATCAAAAATGTCATTCATCCGCCCAAAACCACCGCAAACCGTCATCCTCTTGCTAACATACGCCTCACTTTTTTTCCTAATCTCACCGGCTAATGCTATCATCTGTTCGTCACAAAAGTTTAGCAACAACCTCTACACAAATTGCACTGATTTACCAACGCTTAACTCATCTCTCCATTGGACTCATGTCGCCAACACTTCCTCCATTTCGATCGCATTCGTTGCGCCTCCGTCTAAGCCAGACGGATGGATCGCTTGGGCTATTAACCCTACGGGAACCGGCATGGCCGGTTCCCAAGCGCTTCTCGCCTTCAAGGTATAAAGTGGTCTCATTTTTTAATAAATAGCGTGTTTTATGAAAATAAAATGGTTTCTAATTATAAAAAATAAAATATAGTTGTTTACTGACCTCACTTTTCAACAAACTAGGTCAGAATTGAATTTTAGACTTTGTTTGTTGAGGAGGTGAAGTCATTGTAAACAACTATTTTTTTTACTTTTTATTAGAAATCACTACACTACTTACTGAAAATCTAAGGTAACAATCTTAAAAGTTAAATAAAAATAAAAAAGTAACAAACTAGAGTTTATACAAAGTATGTTTATGTAACTTTAGTATGTTATTTGTACACAATATATTGTGTACAAACTGTAGCTTGTTATTTTCTATCTAACTTTAGTAATGTAACAATGATACAAGGACTCTAACGGTTCGATGACGGTGAAGACGTATAATATCAGTTCGTACTCGTCAATTGTGGAAGGTAAGATCGCGTTTGAAGTTTCGGATTCAAGAGCGGAGTTTAGCGCTGGATCGATGAAGATCTACGCGACGCTGAAGTTACCGAAGACGATGACGGAGGTGAATCATGTCTGGCAGGTTGGCGGTTCGGTTATGGGAGGAATGCCGGTTAAACATGAATTTCAGCCGGAGAATTTGAATGCGAAGGGAATATTGAAGATACAATCCCCGCAGAAGGCTAAGACTAGCGGAGCACCCGCTCCTAGTCCTGCCATTGCTCCTAGTCCTAACACTAGCCCTACCGGTAGCTCTACTAGTACGTCTAGTAGCCCTACCGGTAGCTCTAGGCCTACTAGTAGCTCTGCTACGAAGAACAACGTAATGTGCTTATTTTTTATGGTTATTATTGGGGCTTTGATGTTAAATTAGAAGATAAACACTATGATCATATTGATTTCTATGCTTATTTGATGGATTTTACTCTGCATTTTGCAATTAGTTGTGTTTTAGCATATTGTTTCAATGTTTTCACCCAATTTCAGAGTTTTTAATCTTGTATGCTTCATTTTGGATCAAATCATAATATCTAATTAGGTTCTAGTGATTCAAGGAGAGTAACATCCCGCTTCCCGTGTCACGTTTCTATTTTAGTTTTAACGACGTCTTTCATGAATCATAATCCTAGTTAATATTATATATTATTTGAATATGTGACATTAACTCTTCTGTTAAGTCTGCAAAAGCATTTAATAACTTGTTTGATCCAAGATATTATTTGACTTCAAATTGTTAAAAGGAGAAAGCATGTACTCATGAATATTTTATTTTTATTATTATTTTTTTTTCTGTTTGGCATGATGGGTTAGACATGCATGATTAAAGAATGTTAAGTCATTTATTTAACGGCATGAGTTGTCATGAAAATAAGTTTATGTAAATGAACATACAAAAAAGAATGAAAAAATACATAAGCATACATGATATTTTTTCTAACACGTTTGTCATGTTATATATACACATAGTGACAAACTCATGTGTTATGTGTATACACATGTAAACACAATGCTTATGTGTAGTACACAAAATAAGCTTGCACATGCATGTATGTGCTTCTTTAAAGAGAAATATAACTTTATGTGTGATATCATTAGATGTTTTTGTTAGGATACAAAAGCAACAAATATTGATGTTGATTTACTACCAACAATCTCATGACAAGAATCCTATGTTTAATCATTAATAATCCCAGCCATAATCAAGATTTGTACCCCATGTCTTACTAAAGCTAAACACTAAGATGGATATTCAAACTATATTGTTTCATAGAGTAAGCATGTTACTCTCCTACTTAAAATACCGTTATTCATAACTGGCAATAGTGGATGTGGGTTCTATGTCTGTTTTAGCCTACTTTACGTGTCGATGATCATGTTAGGTTTGTATAAATTTGTTTGGTAGTCCTAAGTGAAACTTTAGTCATATGCATTTACTTAGTTTGTCTTTAGTTTAGCTACCTTGGCCTTAGAACTTACTGTTGTGTATTCTACTTGTCGTGTTGTCTTTTGTATCTTGATTTTTGTTTGTGTTATCCAATATTTTTTGTGTTTGCATGTGTTATATTTTTAGGAAATTTACTAGGGGTCGGGGTCTCTTTAGACACGACCTCTTCACTCCTTGAGAGTTTGTTTGTTTAGAGTAAGCATATTACTCATTCTTTCTTTGTTTGGATATCGTAAATCGTGAAAATGGTTACCTTTTAGAAAGAGTAAAATGCAGTTTTGGTCCCTGTGTTTTGATATCATTAACAGTTTCAGTCCCATCTTAACAGCTTTGGTCCCTGTGTTTTTATTTTCTAACAAAAATGGTCCCGAACACTAACTCCATCCAATTTTCCGTTAAGTCTCCCTCACATACGGTGTAAAAATGTCATTTCTAC
>JAOYNQ010000001.1:4823846-4838964 GCA_026259685.1 Tagetes patula
AAAATGCGATGCGTTATTTGTTAAGTTGTTTATTTTCCGTTTTCACATTGATTTTAGGGATGTAAATAAGATAAATTAAAATTTTGAAAAAGAATATTATGCGTGATTTAATGTTTTTTATTTCTTTTCATACATAGCTAAGAATAAAAGATTTTTAGCATTAAGCGGGAAAATGCTTCAACAACCTCTACAATAAATGACACGTGTCCTTCAAAACTTTTTTTTTTTATTATAAAGTATAGATATAGATAATGGATATACCCATTGTTTTTAGATTAGAAATTGGGCGTACGTCTCACAAGATGGCATGTTATACTCATCAAAATAACATATGATATATTCCTTAATTAAAAAAGTTAAACATGACAACATTTATCTCATCAAGGTAATTAACAATAAAATCGTAAGTTACATATTCCATGTTGATGTTTTTTTCTTGCATGTCAATAGTTAACACGGTTGCAATTATTGCGGATTTCGCCATTATCTTGAGAGTTGATGTCAAGAATATTTGCAAGCTTCACCATGGAGACACTAAATTGGTTGGAGAAGAGTAGAGATTGGAAAGACAAAGCGTCCGCGATCGGTTTAGTCCTTGAATCGGAGTAGAGCAGTTGATCCGTCGACAACAGCCCCATCTTCATCTTAAGATTTTGGTAGTACTGCGTGTCGAATCTTCTCGGACTTATGGCATCAAGATACACATTTTCTGACGCCCATCGGCATTTTCTTCTCAAGTAGTTCAAATACCCAAGATTGATGGACGGGTCAGGTTTTTTTGTTCCTTTGTAGTCGTATAGTCGATGTTGCACCGACTCACATGAACTCTTTCCTATCGTATGCGCACCTACAAACCACAATGGCTTATCTTGTTAGCATTTTTTTATCAACGTAACAAGTTGGATTTAACTTTAGCCTACCTGATAGAACAACCAAGTCAAGAACATTAAGTCCCTTGGACTGAAAAAACTCGATAAGTTTGGTAATACTTTCACGGCCCATGGGGACCGATGCGGCTTCCTTTGCTAGTGAAACACGACCATCTTTCCGTCCAAAAGGAATCGTCCAAAAAGGTCCACCAGCTAATACAGTGGCATCTCTAGCTGCAGCAGTCAAGATGTCGGCACATGACACTGTTTTAGGACATGCTTTCTCAAGTTCGGCCTTGATATCGTTGATCACTTCGAACCCTCTTAGCGTCTTGCTTACATTCGCGGACCTTTCACTTCCACTATGGTCTAGAAGTATGGAAGCATCACACCCCTACAACATTAAACTAAATCAAATATCACTACAAAACAAAAGGTTTTAACTTTTAAGCAGCATAGGCTAGCATATGTTGGGTTCTAGTCTCACTTAAAACATGCGGCAGAAATATATGAAATAGGTAGATATAGATTAAGCCGTTAAAAAAAAGTAACAGGCTTACCCTAACGGCACAATCATGAAAATGTAGCCTCATGAGACTGGGAGCGAGGGTCGGATCCTTCTTTACCCATTCGTTTACTTTTCTGTAGATAATGCCTTCGACATGAGGACAACTTTTATGATACAAAGCGTATGAAAGATCATCCTCTAAGGATGTGACGTCGGGTAGGCTCGGTACTTTAAGAGAATGTGACAACAAAGGATCGTTGAAGGCTGAAACCGACAAGATAAAGATCGAAAAGATTGCGATTAGCGCGAGACACATGATGGCACCAATCTTCATGGCCATGATTGAAAATGCAGTGGATGCTCGGGGTTTTATATATGTTTTGTGTTGTGTGTGTATGTATTATTTGTAACTGTTCGTGAAGCGCACCATCTTATTTTCTAACTATCAACGTGCCAGCATGAAAATCATTGAAATATAAATGGTCATATAAGTACAAAGTATGTGATTATTTTAACTAATAGGAGTTGTTTTGTTGTTTATTATTTGTCACTTGATGAAATATGAGTCCACATTATTATGTGATCTTTAAACTTGTTAGCATTTGAGTTAGTTAAGTTTTATAATTATTTAGTTTAAATCAACTAAGAATATAATCACTAAATAATAGTAACTAAATTTCATATGTCGATAATATATCTTTCATTTACAATTTTGATTGGCTACAAACAAGCACCAATTCAAAATGCAAGGACTATTATCTAGCCAATGAAGCCACATAACATCAAATGAGATGAAAAAAAAAACAATTTTATGTAAACCAAAATTGAAACACCACCCCTAACATACAAGGAAGTGGCATCATAGTATTCAACAATGAAACATCATACAAATTTGCTTCCTATTTCATATGTATCAACCACTTATGTTGTATAGTAATGATGGTGAAACATTTTCCAAAGATCTTCAGGGTGAACTCTTTAACCTAGCAGATTCAACGACGTGTCTCAATGCTTCCGGGCCTAAATGCACGAGAACCTAGCACAGCAAAATATTATTCTACAATCTTCAGATTTAAATTAATGAAAAGGATGACCAGGTTACCTCATTGGCGTCCTTGTAACAGGTGAGCTCGTCTTTCTTAGGCCATGTTACAAGCCAACATCTGGCAAAAAAAATTTGTTTAAAGCGCGGATGAGTTTATGAGGTCAAATCAATAAAATCAGCACAAAGTGTATTTTGAACGTTTGCAACCTCTTATATTGTTTTATTTATAACAGATAAAAAAACATACTTAGCATGTTAACCAAATATGAACATGGAAGAAAAAAATTTGAGGCCGTTAGCAACAGAAATAAACCTTTTGTCCACGCTTTTATTAAAATTTATATGTTAAATTATCTACGTTTTTCCGGGAGAATTTTGGGAGATCCGGTCCATCTATTTGTCATTTCACCCAATTAGAGTAAATACAACCCGAATGGACCCATTTATAAGTAAACGGGTCAAAACTTCCACCACTAGGCCTTAGTGTTCATTTCAAATGGGTACTGTTATAAAACCTTTCTTTCCCAAGGAGGCATGAAAGTTCTTCGGCTAGGGCTTGACCAGGTCCATCACCATCTGTTGCCAATATAATCCTAGATGCCTACAACAAATATATACAGATACAACCATAAACCACCATCTTTGTAGCATGATTAATAAAACTGAAAGCCAAACTACAAGATTATATACCTTATCAAGATATCCATTGCTGTCCAATAGATAGTTAAATCTGGTGTCCTAATGATACATACAATTCAATAGGTAAGTACCTTGATGAGAATGTTATAAACTAATTACAGAAACCGATCAACTGACTAGGTAGTTGAGCGGCTACATGCTTACGTTGTTGTTATTTTGTTTTTATCTTCAAGTGTTGTATGGTATGACTATGTCAAGCAGTACAAGAAATTGCTGTTTGTTTTGTGTTGACTACTAAATAGTGTGTAAAGGACCATTTTAGCCATCTTTCAGAATTAGGATAAATAAAAATGCTTGTGTGATTACAGTTTTGAATGAAAGTTATAAATGACAAAAATATTCAACTTATGAATTATGTACATAGAAAATGTGTTATACTGCTAGAGTTTACTATAAATGACCATCAGGGCTGTGCCACAATAAATCTAGAATCTTCTTCTCTTAACAATCGGTCGATATGGGTCGTGCTTAATCACCAACGCGCAAATGAAATAATTTAACCAAAAAGGCGATGAGTCAAAAGTAGCCTAATTGCCAAAAAGCAATTTATTAAAAAGGCGAATGGGTCAGACATGAATGCCTAAGTTCATATTAAATTCTTAAGCACATGAGGTCAAACAAGTGAAACAACAAAACTGCTATTTTAGAATAGAGGAAGGAATATTCTATAATTCTGTTGTTGCCAGATAAATAATCTAGACTCGGGCATGACTATTTGTGTCTAATGAGTTACTTTTAAAATCATATCAAAGACGACATGATTCAATACAAAGAACAGGCTATAAGAATATATTGTAACTAGAACCTTATGAAGAGGCAACATTTGTGTTGGAAATTACTAGGTTCAAATTCATGTCTAAAAGAGACTAATTTTACGAGAGATATAACTGCATAAGAGTAAACAAAACATCAAGATGGTTACAAACCTGTTTTTTAGATGGTGATGCTTTTATAGACACTTGTTGTGGTGCACCATCAGGAACACTAACACAATTCGGAATACCAGCCTGTTCCATTGACAGCTTATCAATTTCCCCTTCGACCTAATATCATCATTTAAGTACTGTCAACACATACATATACATGTAGCTAATAGCACAAAAACTCAAATTGGTTAAAAGTTATTACTATAACAATGGTATTTCCTTCCTTTAGGCCATCAAGTCCATATAGTATCCTTTCCCCGTGCTTTGCCTGAAGTTTATAGCACAAGCACTTTAATTTCGGATGCTATAAAAAGCTCACGCGCCCTTTTACATAGAAGAAATTGGACATGAAGCATCATCAAAAAAGATGTAATGACTTGAATAAAAATGAAACTCTGCAAAGATCCCAACCTGCCAAAACTTTCTGTTTGTTATGCTGCGAAACTTACAGTTGACAATCTCTCCTTTCCTTCTATATGTAAAAGCTATCACACTCTGTTCATACAAAAGAAGAAATTAAAAAAACATCACTTTAGTTAAATTAAGGGAGAGTAACAGATTTACATTGCTCCTGTGAATTACATGATATAATAGATACGCATAGATCAATAAGAAAAAGGTGACACAACCAAGCGGTAAGAAAGTTTGGTTAAAAGTGAATACAAATCCAATGGGAAAAAAATCATCAATCTATGTTTTGCAGCTGAAGCATTGTAGTTAAAAGCATTACAGGTAGTATTTCAATACATACCTTATCATCCACCCTTTGCATAACGGCATTTTTCTGCAATATTTCTGCTGAAATCATTCGCCCAGCAAAGTAATTAATCAGCTGAAGCATATAATAATAAAAATAAAAATTAGTCCATGAAGGTGTATAAACAAAATCATACTACGTATAAAGAAAGAATAAAACGCAGTAGGGCTCTAAGGAATTTCGCTTAGAGAATGACAGAAACTTATTAACATTATTAGACAGCGAAACCTCAATGGCTTCATTTGAACAGCAAAAAGGATTATAAATACAATATATACCATCAGTTATTATTGCCGTTGTCATCTTGTTGTGTGATGGTATATTATGTGCTTTCTGTGGTAGTGTGGTTGACATCACATGTGTTCTATGCTTGATGATTAACTTTTAAGGCATATGCGAGCGAAGGTCTACCATATGTATTCAAGAGTAACCTGGCTGACTTGTCACTAATACATGTTTATAATAGAGTTTGTTGTTCATACTAACAAATTATGATACATGTATTAAATATTACAATAACAAACAGCAATCAAACAACTTTTCAGATCCCATTTCCCAATGAAAAGAAAGAAGCAAAACTGAAAAATGGCACTAACATAAGATACTAAAAAATTATCTACCTAAACCAAAGAGTTCAAAGTATAGTGATGTACCTCATCTCCTAAAGGCTCTAACCGCAAACTCTCTTCACTCAACTTTTTAGAAACCTTAACTTTGTTGACTCTATCTTGTTTAGGACCTACATCTGCCATAACCTGCAATAGCATTAGATACCTCACAAATTATTAAATCTAGAATATTTTGTAAAGAAAGTGAAGATCAAGTGTACATACATGACCAGCCCATCCACATTCAAAATTAAAGCATCTCCATATTGCAACTTTCCTGATACAAGAAAAAGCAGCTTCTCTAACAAGTTTGAAGCAACATTGAAACAAAGGTTGTACAAAGAGACTGGCGTACTCATTTCGGTGTATATGGAATGATAAACTTCTCTCCTTTAACTTCCCACCTTTGCACTGTTTTAACACAAGCAAATTACTTGCACAAAACTTTCTGATGAAACCAGCTATTTTCCAGATAAATTAACTCCTAAATTGATACAAACATATCGAAAAATATGACCGAAATAAGTCATAAATATTACAACTGTGAACAGGAAACTAAAATATTCTTACCATAGGACAAATTTGGTGAGTGTATTGGCCAGGAATACAAGAATCGAAGTTTATCCCAATATTCTCCACCTTCTGCTTTAAAGCATTGATTTCATATCGATCAAGTGTCCCTTTTTTTTCTTCTTTATGAATTGCCAAATTTACTTGAACAAAATTTCAGCCAGTTAAGCAAAGCAAACTGATATTCAAACAAAACACGAGACAATAAAAATGAAATAGAAGTAACTGAAACCTGAAACTTTTAGCGGATATTGCCGACGCAGAAAGTGGAGCTTGAAATGCGGAAGCAAAAGCATAGATTGTGGCTGGAGATGGTTGTGGGGATTGCACCCGCAGTTTGATGTTTGAATCAAACCTTGCTGCGGGGAAATCATTTGGACGAATGCTTACACTCCAACTGAAGAAGATAAGAAGCATTAGCTGGAAAAGATTGGCGCTTGGTTTGCTCTTCATATTCATAAAACAAAAGTGAAGGTTTCTAAGGTTTTTTATTTAAAACTTCATACAGTAAATCATTCAAAGCTTTTAGATATAATAAGATTGTTTTTTTATACATACTGAGCTTCATACAGTAGTAATAAACTTTATTTCACATGTTCTTGTTTGAGTCCTAAGCAAACTCCTAAGACCATCTAATAAGCTAAAATTTGATCAACTCAGCTTATCTCAAAGTCAACTAACTAACTAATCTTCACTTAAATGCAAATCCTATGAATAACTTAAAAGAAAATGTATTTGCACTCACCCAACTGGAGGCATAGCCACAAACACCATATATCATTAAAAATACAACTTTTAAATAACACAAACTGATCACAATTTTCCTCCATATGAGCAACATTTACATTTTACGAACCCTAGCATTTCATTTCACAGTGCAACTAGAACAATGAGTAAAAAACACATGTAGCATATCAGTCTCTAATTTCATGATACAGCTTCGATAAACTCTTAGCCCTAAATAAGCAAAGCAATTATAAAACGATGAACTCACGAGTATTGGCCGATTTAGGTGGATAACAACACGCCGGGTGAAGAATCAAAAGATTAAAAATTGAAATAGGATGTTAATTGTAAGCCGGTTTTCAAGCTATATATTTGTATGCAGAGGATGATGAACATACTATCACTCTATCAGTATCAACTAAATCAGATAATATTGCAAATACATCTTTTTCTTTAATTGGCTTTACAAGGTTATTTTTTAATAAAAAAAACGGAACTCCGATTGATCTTATTTTAATGGCATTTGAATCGTTCTGTTAAACATTACGAAAACTTAAACCTAACCCCTAACCCCCACCCAAAAAATAACTTAAACCATAAAAGCTCAACTTTAAGGCTAAAACTAAATCATATAAACTAAAGAGTACAAGCTAATAGCTAATATTGTAAAATTATACGAAAGGTTTCTAAAGTCGGCGAAATTAGGTTGGTTAGGGCTCGCTTGATTGTCTTTTACGTCTTTATAAATTTAAAAGACTTTTTTTAAGAACCTAACCTAAAATTAAATGTAATCAACAAATATTTACAGTTCATTATGATTGGTGTTTCACTTATTACATTGATATGAACTCTGTATATTATTATTAAAAAAATTCTTTTTAAAGAATGAGTTTCAAAGAAAGGTGTTTGACTTTGTTATTTGTAGCAGTCCAATACACATGGATTGATTGTCCATCAAAAACTTCACGTTTAGTTTTCATGTGAGGTATTTCTAAGAATTACACAAGCATATGAATCCAACAACTACTTGATATGAAAATCAGAGCACATTTGTTCTTAGATAATAAGTAGTGTAGTGAAGGAGAATTATAAAGAGAATTATAGCAAAAAGTGCTACCAAATATACTATTGACTTAGCAGTAACGGATAAGAAAAAAAACGATGTAATGATATGATAAGATAACTCAAATTTATATTTAATGCATAATGATTGGTTATTAAATATTACTGTTATTTATTTTCAAACTAATAACAAAAATAAAATAAAAAATAGCAATAATTCAATAATAGCGCCACATGTTAACAAAAACATCAATGATCTTTTAACGAGGCTTTGCCTCTCTTGGTGTTTCACTTATTACATGTTTGATATAAATAATTATAAACTAATATTGTTAAAACACACACACACATGTATATATAAACAAAAACAAATTCAAATAATACTAGTGTGATGTTTGACAACGACTCCGGATTTCTTCCACCAAATCGGCTTTAAGCATTTCATGAATATCGGGATGTTTCAACTTAAGTTTATTTGTTATTCTTTGTTTTATGACTGTTGGAGGGTAAGCTGTTGTTGTTGCGGTTGCGGCCTCGACCTATGCTTCATTATATTTTTGGCAAGTCGCTAACAATTTAACTTCTAATATCATGTTATACTAAATTTGGTAAGTCGCTAACCATTTACCCTCTAATATAATAATGGTTTAAGAATTATTTATATACTTCTGATTTGCAAGGTCAGTGACCCTGATCTTGCAAAATACTATAATGTCATTTACTTAAATTACTAAATTAGTCCCCCTACTTTGACACACTTTTGTCCTTCACCCTTACTCTATTTTGATATATTTACGACTTTGACTTAGTTATCATTTTGACATCTAAGTTTGGAAATATATTCGTATTTAATATTTGACGCATTACAACTTTACATCATAACACAACGCATGTGACATAGCCTAACTTACACGAGACCTGCCCACCGTATCACGTGACTTGATTATAACTAGTTGTTTTATAAAATATTTTCCATACATAAACTCATACTCATAATCTTCTTTCCATGTTGATACTTAATGTACACTATAAACCAGAAACTTTCTTCCTTGATTCTGCAAAATCTTGAAGATTTCTTCTTGAATATATTATTTGTTTTGAATCTCTCCTACCAAACTTTATTTGATATTCATTTTAAGGGTAATAACTTCCACATTATGTCAGAATCCACCATGTTGTATTTATGACACGTCATAATTTATCCTTTTTTTTAATAGGATTAGTGACACATTGATAGTATACTTAAGTTTACTATATAATGGGTCCTAATCCTATCGTGAGTAGGTTGTGAATGTGCGTGTGAGAGGTGGATTTTAAAATAAAATTACTAAATTAAATATAGAGTAAACTGCAGTTTTAGTCCCTGTGTTTTGATATCATTAACAGGTTCAGTCTCATCTTAACAGTTTTGGTTCATGTGTTTTTATTTTCTAACAGAAATGATCCCAAACACTAACTCCATCTAATTTTCCGTTAAGTCTTCCTCACATACGAAGTAAAAGTGTCATTTCTCCCTCTCTTTTTGGCATGCGACTGAATAAAAATGTTAACCTACATGACGACCTAGTTTAAAGAGGGGGAGAAATAGCATTTTTATCCCTTAGATGCGCCGTGTAAGAGACTTAACGAAAAATTAGACGGAGTTAGTGTTCGGGACCATTTCTGTTAGAAAATAAAAACACAGGGACCAAAACTGTTAAGCTGCGACTAAAACTGTTAATGATATCAAAACTCAGGAATCAAAACTACAGCTTACTACTTTACTCTTAAATATATTTAAAAATGAATAGTTTCTTCTACTATATATATAGTTTATGAAGTATAACCGTTTGTATATTATTGTGAATGCGCGTAGCAGGTGTAGGATAATATACTAACTTAATTTGTGAGCTTAAATCGATCATACAATGAAGCAATGACCAAATCAATAAGCAAGATATTAACAGCAAAAAAGGTGGATGTTAATAGACGAAATCCTTATATAATATAGAAATGAATTAATAATGTGTGGAAAATATATGATGAATTAAGAATTATATTATATTATATTAGGTGTTTGATTGATAAGAGTGGAGGCAATGCACATGGTTGTATCCGACATGAGCATCTGTAATCATCAGTCTTTGATTGACCCTCCCCCTTTAACAACCCACATGAATCATTCTCCCTCTAACTTATCTCTTTTTCAATCATAATTACAACTATTATTATTTATTATTATTATTACTTTATTATTATTACTATTATTATTATAATATTATACAACGTTTTTTTTCCATTAGTTTCTATGACGATAGAAAAATCACACACTTTATAAGTTTTTTTTTCCCTTTTTAACGTACATACTTTTAATGCCTCAAGTTCGAGTATGATATGAAAGTGTTAATTAAGCACACCAATACTTTGAGCTAAATGATTTGGGTGGTTAAGGTTCGTATTGAAATGTTAAAATATATGAAATGTCAAAAATATATATAATGGTACGTGTTAATAATTAATTATTAGTTATTAGATAAAATGAATATATATGGGTGTTGTACGTGTTTAGTTGAAATTGTATTATAGTTATTAGATGTAAAACGAAAAGTGATGGGCAGGATAATTGTAATTATTGAAACACGAACGTGTCAAGAACGAACACACGGCGGAGGAGGAAGCATCTCACCTTAATTGTTTTCTTGTTTTTTATCAATCAATCATGAGATATATACACTCATTCATTCATTCACTTTATTTTTATTCTTCATCGGAATTAAAGAACAATAACTTTTTTAACTCTATTATAAAATAACTAGATTAATGTCTCGTATAACATCAGAGTTTAGGTAAAAAGAACACTTTAAATTATATTTTTAAAAAAAACATAGATGTAACATGAATTTGAATACCACAGATTATAATTACTATGTAATCCACCGGTTAATATGGATGATGGAATATTTTAAAATTTAAATTACAGATAAATTTAATTAGTTATAAACTAAGTAGATAAATACATAAAAAGATAAATACTATTAACACTTATATGATTAGTTATAAACTAAATAAATAGATATATAAAAAGATAATTCTAATTATTAGTAAAAAATATGCAAGTAATATTTGACCCAAATAGAATCCATGAATCCTATAGTCTTAATGAAAGGGAGTTTGTCACATAGCATTTTTCATATGTGACATATCTAAAATGTCGACAAATAGATTAATTACTTAATTATTAAAATAGATAGATTTTTTTAATAAGTGGTTGCGCTAGCCCAAAAACTCACGGTATCAAAAAAAAGTTGTCCTACATTCATATAATAATGAATAATTTTTTTTCTTGTACATTAACAATGATGAATTTTTTTGTCTACTAACCATAGATATTAATCAGGCCATTTTCTAACAAATGTCTCTCATTTGCAATAATAATCATCACTTTGATGTATATAATTAGCAATATCCCGACTTTTATCATTATTTTCTTACTTATCTTTAGCAATATCTGAAGTTCTGTCATCATTTTGTTAAATATCATTGCTCAGAGGTAACTTTAATTTCTCAAAGGTGTCATCAACATAAAACGAAAAATATATATATAAAATTTACATTATGCACAAAAATTTGAGTCGTAGCCCGAGCTACAGCTCCTTCGTGAATAGATCACCCCATGGTTTTAATGTTTGTACAATGAGTTAGTATACTAAGAGTTAATTAAAATTATGATTCTGATCATTCTAGAAACAAAAAAGAAAAAAAAATTATCCAACTCGATTTGCATGATTTCAGTTGAAATTTTAAAAAGAACCTTATCATGATTTGTTACGCACTTAAATATTTTTCATAACTTGTGATGTTTTAGTGGACGACCTAGTTAGTTGTCAATTAACGGGCCACTAGCCCGACCACTCGATCATATCCGTTCCTCAAGCAATCTTGAAGCATTTTCAGAAGGAAACTCACCTTAGTTGAGAAAACGTGTTGGCTCAATTTGAAATGCCTATTTTATCACATGTGAAATTTGAATTTAAGACCTTTCTATTTTAGTGAAGTCATGAACTTACCGCAACCGATTAGGCGGGGAATCAGTCCTACAAATATAGTAGAGCAAGTCACATTTTACGTCCTTTATATTGATAATAAATTTCATTTTTCATCCTTAAACTAATGAAATAACATAAACCATTATGTATGTTCATATTTTATAATACTTTTCATAATTTTCTTTAATTATCTTTTATGTAAAAAAAGATGAAAAGTGTTACATAAAGGATAATTTACTCAATATAGGAATTAGGATAGAGAAAATTCTCTACTTATATTAGAATAAAAGTTTAAACATTAAGTTAGAATTTAATATATAAAAATATCAAAGAAAACTAAGCATTTTATCAATTACAAACACAAAAAAATTCTCACTTGTAGTCTAGTGGTAATATAGTTTGGTTCTTCATAGAAAACTCAAGTTCAATCCCTACACGTGTCATTTTTACTGGATTTCTGCAATGACAGATTTGAGCTATGCCTTGTATAAGATTGTTTGTTCGAATTTTGAGCCCACCCATGTTTTCATCCCGTCGTGTGTTACGCCACAGAATTTTTCTCTCGTGGTGACTCACACCGACTGTCAAGTGGCAGCCGGCGGTATGGTTTCCTAAGTGAACGCCCAAGCCAAACTCTAAAGCCAACATAAGCCTGGTTAACATAACATAGTCTGATCAGAGTAAGACAACGAGATTTTACATTTAGAAAGTGCGATAACCTAAGATTAAATTAAAAAAAAAAACTAGAAACACAACAAAATATCATGCTTTTAGTCATAATATATATCCGATTTACCTATACCTACTTTGATCAAAAGATCAGGATTAGAGTTGGAACCATGTGATCAAAAGAGATGAATGTGTCATATGAATACTTTAAAATATGTTTCATGTTATTGTGATGCAAATTTATTAACTATTTTTGTAAGTTACAAAAAGGGAATATTATGAGGCTAGTGATTGTAGCATATTTTATTTTCAAAAGTTGTAATAATATATTCCAATAAAAAAAGAAAAAATCCTTTTAACACTTGTAATCACCTTTAATGAGTAGTTCCAACTACTAAACCAAACAAAAGTACAAAACTAACAACTTCAGGTATCACACCTGCTTTATTATCGTAAAAGAGTGAAAGTGCTCAAACGAAAACAATACCAAGTAGGTTTAACTAGCACAAATTCAAGACCAAATCAAGATTTAATATCTATATATAAATGCTCTAATAAACTGAAACACATTTTGATTTGGAATCACAAACTAAGACCCTACCTCTACTACGACACAATTATCAACTACGTTTAAAATTAAACTTCATTCGTATTTCTAGTTATTTAATCTCCCTTCTACACTTCCCAGTCATTTCTATCTGGGATAATTTTAAGTGTATTCAAGTTACACTTGTCGTATTTGACATTGAGTAACGTACGAGTAGCAATATTTGAGTTTACATGGGACACGTCAACCATAAATCCGTCAAACTTGCAAACTCACAACGTGACATAACTAACACCCTTGTAAAATAGCTAGACGAAATAAAAACTAACTACACGTGCCATTTGAGTAACTCGAAAATGATGATTAAGTTTTTAGTCGTCATGAAGTGGTATATCCTCCTTATCATCACCGATATATTTATTTATACATTGAGTAGGTTGACCCATCAAGACGCTCCTCTAGCTTTTTAAAAATCCTACTATTGCCAACTAACATAAAAAGAGCTTTGTAGGGCAAGAGAGCATAGAACATTGAACATAATAGGTATACTATTACATCTCAATAATTAAAAAAATCACTACGACTGTTACATCTCAATTATTAAACTAGCACGTGGCATGAAAGTTACATATTTAGTAAAAAGAATGCTAAAAAGAATGTATTATGAAATGAAGGTTTTAGTAAAACTAGCTTATGAAGTTGTATTATGATCGAGAGATAATTATATTTTATGGACTAACTAATATGAAGTTATATTATAAATTATTAATTAATTAATGTAGGTTTGAGTGGTGGTTATACATACATATAATCTTAATTTGGGACGACCAACGCACATGAAAAAGGTAAAGGTGTTGGGAAAGTGTCATTCTCAAAAAGGCATGTTAGAAACAAGATAAGTTGCCTAGGAAGTATGGCACACCCCGATCCCTCCATGTTACCATATCCCCACCACTAACATCACATCCACATCTTTCTTTCTAGCTTAACCCTTTTATTATTCAAGTTAACACACCATTTTTATCCATTTAAACCACTACTTACTAATTCATTTTAACAACTTATATACTATATATCACCTTTTTAGTTTAACTTTTACGTTATGGTTTAGCAAAAGTTATAATTTCAGTTATTACACTGACAGTTAGGTAGTTTTATAATTGGTTACAAATTCACCCACACCACTAACAATGTTATTCCTTTGTTGTTTAGCCCTTAAACCCCATGGCATTTTAGTCAGTATTCACAAGTTTGATCCATGAGCCAAATGATGCGAGCTTGTTGTTGTGCCTACGTGCGGACGAGTTAGTGGGTTTTCTCCAAAGCAGGGTTGGGTTTCACTGAAATAGGTGGACTTGGGCTACATAACGTTATTTGTGTTTGCAGAGCGTATGAAGTTGTCATTCGCCACAGGGTTAATCCGGATAACCGTGCTCTATTCGTTTCGCTCTAAAAGAAACTTATAAACAGAATATAAAAGTCCTCCCCACCCGAACCCACATCTCTTTGCCAAATTCCACATCACCATCAGGCTCACCACCTCATACAACCCTCATTCACCTTCAGTTAAACACCATCACACAACCACTATTGTAACCCTTCCTCGTCACACCCCCCAATGCCAAGAACACATGTAGGGTATTAAAATCGAAGGTGATGATGGTGTGATGGTTACTAGAAAACCTAAATCGAAAGAGGGTGAAGGTGAGATGGTGACCAAAAACCATTCATCGTTACATCCTTTTGTGGATCTCTCTCTCTCTCTCTCTCTCTCTCTCTCTCTTATTTCTACGATGATTGTGTAAGACTAAAACTCTTAAATCAAAAGGGACCATGGTGCGATGGTGATGATTTGCATATAGCTAACCGCCTTTCTATGCCTAGTAGTGATGAGTGGCATGACAATGAAGGTGGTATCATCAATCAAGTCGTTACAAACAAACCATCAAACTATTGAGTTGTGAGTATAATAAATAAACTATTAAACTAAAACTATAATTTCCACCTAACCAAAATTACAAAAAAATGTACCATATATAATAGTACATTCCATATGTACATAGAAAAAGTGAGAGCATATTATATTTCATGGAAATTCATGACTTAT
>JAOYNQ010000001.1:4868919-4884581 GCA_026259685.1 Tagetes patula
GGACCGGACAAATTATTAATTTTATCGAGGTTATTAATTTATCGAGTATTAAATTATAGAGGTTTTACTGTATATATAAAACCATGAGTTTATAAAAGTCTAGTCTTATACATTTGAATCTTACAAATGTTTTTAATAATTTAAAAAAATGCTATAAAATATTCTTAAATAATTCCAAAATATATATACAAGTTCTATAACTTATTAGATTGTACATGTAGACTTTTACAAGACTTTTTAAATATCTTTAAAAATATGGAAAAGGGTCGTAAAGTATTTCTAGATATACATAATATATTTTTGTGACATTAAATAGTTTTCATTAAATAGAATATATTATTTGTATTGCTATCGTTTAGCAAAAACGTTGTCATTTCTATTATTTCAATTTTCCGACGTTATGTTTAGAGCCATTAATATATTTTAATCATTTACCGAAAAACCCCCAAAACCCAATCCGAAACCCTAGAATTCCAAATTACCTTAGATTTTTATTGTTCCTATTATAGTTTTCTATACTATATGTTTGCTAAGTTAGGATTGTCATTTACTTAGGTGATCCTAGTATTTGAGCAATCCTCGGTTCTATCTAACTGATGTTATTATCCGTGCTCGTGTTTCAAGGTAAGTAAACTCACTCCCCTATTTACTTTTATATTTTGGGGCTGAAATATGTGTTCTATTACTATACCATGTTTTCCATTTTCAAATTTGTTTTCTAAAAGAGATCATAAAATGTGTTAGTCTTGACTCGCGACAAGATGCAACCTTATGTAGTAGTTTAAAGTAGTTAATTGCTTGGTAATCCCACTGGTACATTGTTAGCGCTAATGGTTTGACAAACCCACCTGCCTGGACAACATCGATAGTTGATTTAAACCCGGCCATTCTAATTCCATGTTTACTATGTTGCTATGCTATGTCGGTTGTTGCTATACTATGACGCTAAATGCTATGCTATGTCCCTAAGTTGCTAATTGATTATTGATAACTTATAAATCGAGACGGTTAATTGACGGTTGGTTAAAAGTTTTCTTTAATCAAATACATGAGTTGGTTCCTCATGTCAAAATGGCTTTTTTTTTAAACGAGAAGTTGTAGATTCTATGTGGTTGTGTACTATTCTAAGGGTTATGGTTGAGTAATATTTATGAAATGGCTATACATGTAAGATTGCGAAACATATTTATGATGATCTCGGATTTCTATACTATTTATTATCAATTGTGGTTTACTCACTAGCTATAAATAGCTAACTTTATTTTTCACATATTTCAGGTGGTTCTTGATATTGATTTACTGTTATTTACCAAGACATAGGGATGCTTTGGACCTAGACTAATAATAAAGACATTTGCATTTACTGTTTCATATTTATTTTTTGTCGGTTTTTCCATTAGAAATTATTACCAAAAACTTATGATTATCATTACTAGGCTTTAATAAAATGATACCATGTGCTTCGTTTACTATTAATATCCACTTTTATTACAACCCGGTGTTTCCGCCATCGTGTGGGGTGTCACATTAGTACCTGTTAATACCTGATTGTACTTGCTATAATTTATTTAAAATAAAAAATATAATATAATATAACTTTATTTTACCCTTTTTACCCTAATTCCTTAAATTCTAATTTGTAAACATTAATTCCCTCTAATCTTCTTGTGTCTTATCGTGTATATATGTTATAAATAGGTACATGTATGGGTAACACGTACACGATAGGTTATCGTGTCGTGTACAGGTAACAAGTTTCATGTTTGTGTCTTAACATATTCGTGTCTTAACATGTACATGCATCCACAATTTGCCAACCCTATGATAATTAAATGGCTACAAGCTATATTACAATGATTGTTTTCAATGTGTGTTCAAGAGGTCATAGTTGAGAATAATATTAAATAGCAATACATGTAAGATTACATATATAACATTTTTATAATGATCTTGGATTTCTAACTACTCCATCCGTCTCATTTTAAATGTCCATCTTTCCTTTTTTGGTTGTCCCAATTTAAATGTCCATTCCAAAAATAAAAATATGATTTCAAATTTTACCCATAAATATTTAACACAAAAGCTACTTTATGACTAAAAATAAAAGACTTTAATGACATTATAGTCATTTTATAGGTTGAAAACATATAATAATCCATTTTTCTTAAACTTTGTGTTGTGGGTCCCATGACATTTAAAATTGGACGGAGAGAATTATTTATCAATTGTGCTTTACTCACTAGCTTTTATAGATAACTTTACTTTACGCATATTTCAGGTGGTGTTGATGTTGATTTATTACAATTAATCAAGACATATGAATGCCTTGGACTTAGAGAAAAATAATAAAGACTATATTTCAGTGTGTTACTTTTGTCGTTTCTATTTAAGACTTATGCTCCAAAACTTTTGATATCATTATTAGACTTTAATAAATAATACCATGTGTTTTGTTTACTATCAATATCCAATTTCTATGACAACCCGATGTTTCCACATCGGGTAGGGAGTCACAATAGGTATATTGATATCACTTAAAGTAAAGAAAACACAAAAGGAAAACCGATTAGCTAATGTTAGGGTTAAACGCTGATTTTTATTTTGACTTGTTACTTGCTTGCTTGAATTTTAAATTTGTTGAAAGCTGATTAGCTAGTGTGAGGATATTTGATATAGTGTAAACTATACTAGTTTCCCGTGTTAAGTTTGTACACGTTAGTATTTTCTTTTAGTTTTCATTTAATTATTAGTTACTTTTAATCCATGTGGTGTTTCGTAGGTCTCGGAGTTAAATAATTGTGAAAAAATCAAGAAACGAAGTGAAACGAGCTGAAAACAAGACACGAAACGGAACCAGACGCGAAACCGGATCACGAAACAAAGAAAATGGGCTTGGGGCTTAGCGCGACTAGCTAGGCAAAGCTCGCCGTGTGGCGTGGCATGCTTATGGTTGGGTTTTTGGTGGTTTTCAAGCCACGCTACGCGACCAGCTCCCGTTTCCTCATCGCGCGACGCGACGGGGGCCATTCGACAAAAAGTTTCAGCATTTTTTTGGCTTGTTTTACTATATAAACATCTCTTCACATAAACCCTACATCAAGTTACGAACCAGAGATGAAATTCGGCTGCAAAGAGGTGTTTCAAAGGCTAAAGTGAGGTGAAAGAGGCAAAAGAAAGGCTTAGAATCAAAGCTTGGTTACTTGTGTTATCAGGTTTCTCTATTCCTTGTTTTTCTTCTTTTTTTACCATGTTTTGTGAACTTGAACTTGCATTTATTTTCATGTCTACTATGCTTGGCTAGGCTTTATAGATTGCCTAGGCTAATGATGAACTATTGTTGACGTTTTTTTTATGTTTTTGGATTATATTTGATGATTATGTTTTTTATGATTTAGTACACAGTTTGGTTAATTCATTGATGCGTATGGTATGCTTAGTTTAATTTTTTAATATATGTATTGATCCACATAATCCTTGGTGAATGTCGTTCATATAATAGGGTTTGTTTGTGGTTGATCTGCAATAAAATCATATGAACAATATTTTGAATCAAGTTAATAAAAGTATGAGTTGAACTAAATACATATGAAGTGATAGTTTAATTAGTAGGCCTATGTGGACTAAATTGCTAGACTAATTATCTGTGAAGTGCTTGTCTAGGTTTTGTTTGTTTACCTTGTTTATTGATGTCAAATGAATTAATTGAATTACCTTTGTTGTCTATGATGTGAGGTAGGATTGCAGTTAGAGGACTGTGTCATAATCAATTAGACAACTTGAGAAGGATCGAGGGTCTTATTGGAGTTTCAATTAAGTGATCATTTCAAGATCCGGTTCCATAACTAAAACATGTCCATTAAACCGATAACTTAAACAATCGGGATTCTGGCATAGGTAGTTTACTTCCATTTCTTGATCTCAATTCTCGTCTTCTGTTTAGTTAACTTTGTTTATTTACATACTTTAATATTTAAATCCCCCCTCAACACAATAATAGTCAGTTGAGTCTTTAATAAGTTAAATAGCGTAATATATAGAGTCTGCGGGTTTGATATCCGAACTTAATCTATATTACACTCGATCGAGCTACTGCTGATTATGTGTTTAGGATAGGTTAATCGAGTCTAAGTTTATAATAGGTAGTTTAGCACGCATCAGTTCCTTCAATATTTTTCTTTAGTTTCTTCTTCGGGTGTTATCGATAGTTGACTTTTTTCTTTTGAATTGGGGACTTCAAGATAAATGGTTGGTGGAATTTCGGAGCCTTTAGCTTCGGTAGTTGGAGATGGAGGATGAATATTTTGAAAAGCGGTTTTGTTCCGATCAAGGAAAGATGGATTAGTGGATTTCATATCAAGACCCTCAAAAGATAGATCAGTAAAGTTTTCCATCTAAAGCACATCAGCCAAATCAAACTTCTGCAAAAATACATACATAAACATTAGTGGTTTCCCATAAGTTTATATTAATTTCAATTTGCAATAAATATAACACAGAAAATAGATTTTTTTTAAAAAGGTATCTTCGTCCTCTTTTGATACCGATGACCATTTCTTTCATAGAGCCACTTTAGATTGATCCACCCGATCACTAAGATATGCTCCAGATATTTTCGTACTAGATGGGCCATTTTTGCTATATCAGTCAGCTAAGGATGTTTTGACTAAGTGTTCGGGAGGATCGATGTCTTTTAGAGATGGTGCATCGTTAGGCCTCAATCTCATTTCTGCCGGAATGCACCGGTCGTCTACATAGAAGAAGTTATCTTTCTAGTTTTTTAACCCATACAATGCTCCGATAAAACAAGATACTGTCGTTGATCGGCGTCGTTCAAAAGTACACCAATCCACAACTTTGGTAATATGAAACAATTTCCTCAAAACTAATAACCCTGGTACTTCTCCTAACGATCTATAGGTAATCTCGAAGCGTATTATTTTTGTTATCCCTAAAGACGCACATTGAGAAATGTGTATTCCATAATACAACATGGTTTTATTACTCTATAGTTAGTGGTATTAAACAAATGAGTATACATGAGAATCTTATGGTTTGGCAGAGAATATACATGGGTGTTCGTCGGAGGTAGTGACATATGAAGATTAGTCGGAATATTATATTTTTGTACTAAGTTTTGTAATTGTGATTCTTTTAATTTCAAAAAACACAAATGCATGTTACATTTTACTTTTTTCTGCCATTCTTGATAATCAGTTCTATACAAATTATCCTTATACACATGAAACATGCTAAAAGGGTTTTTCTAGGTTTAAGGCTCACTACCTTCATAAACAGGAATGTTTGGGATTTTTTATTTATATCTTGGTTCGTCTTATTGTCAGTTGAAGATTTGAGTTGATGTAAGGGGTAGATGTACCGATTCAAGAAGTAAATTAAGAGGAGGGTTTGTCGAAGGAGATAAAGAGAGGGTACGTAACAGGAGAACAGTGAAGGGAGAGCGAAATAGAAGAAGTGTGTATTTTTGCCTAAGGATAAGTATTTATATGTAAGGAAGTTGATAAGATACATTAGCTTTTAATTTTTCTTTAAAATGTAGCCTTTAATAGTCTATATGTATTCTTTTACTTTCATACAAATAAACTGGGAGGACTTGATGATGTGCAATACTTTATAAGTCGGTAGTTTTGGAAAGAAGACATATGCGCAAGAGTAATAAAGTGCATACATGACAACAAGTGACAAGTACCAGACCCCGTGTAAAACTAGTATAAATAGATAATTATGTCAGTTGTAAAACATTAACATTTTTGACCTTGTAAGTGGCTATTTGACAGTGTTGAATGGTTAAATACTGAATGGTTAAGAAATCTGAATGATTAAAGATATCTAAATGGTTAAATGCTGAATGATTACGAGAATTTGTTTGGTTTGACATCTGAATGAGATTACAATTTTTTTTCATTCACTTTGTCCAATATTGGAGTGGAAACAAAAACATTATTAGCTTCTATATTCAAGCCTTCATGACATGTTAAGTTCTTGTGTTACGTTTTACTCTAGCACATACCCACGCGCTCGGTTTGAATTCCTAGCTGCAATGCGACACCCGTGCGACCTGTGGAAACGAATGCAGCTCTGAAAAACCGTGTCAGAGAGGGGACGATTTTTATTCGTTTTTTCCTGTTCGCTTTAGGTTTTTTTTTTCTATTCGGGTCACAAACCTAGTTGCCACCCCCGTTCAGCAGCTCATTCAGAATTGAGGTCAAGTCTAAATCATTTAGACGCCTAATGTCTGATTCGGTCAGACGTTATCTGCTCGCCAAACACTCTTTTTCTAAATGGACCTCTAAATCGCTTAAATTAAAATTTTTTTTGGACAGCGAAACGAATAAAGGCCGGCTACCCGAGGTAACCCAATGGCGAGAGGTGATCCCAAACGCTCTGCGAACACAGACATCGTTGAGTAGCCGAAGCCCACTTATTTCGGGGAAAACCTGACTCTAATTCGGGGAAACCCACTAACCCGTCCGCCCGTAGGCACTACAACAAACTATCGGTAAAACCCGTTTGGCTCAGAGATCGAACTTGTGTTGCCACAAGATACAAGTCTCCTTTCATTACCTCTTCCAAAGTAATACTAGTGGAAATAGAACTTGAATCTCATCGAAACCTATTATCACTACGTCACGTTGGAAGTTACAATCGCTTAACTTAAATTAGCCGGTTCAGCTGTAGAATTTGTATTAATGTGTCGGTGTTTGAATGGAACCCACTCTTTCGATTGAATTGAATTGAATTATTGTGATGGCACCGATTACCGATTAACGCTTAATTTCATTTCTTCTCATCTCCTCATCTCATTTCATATCTACAACACAACACAGAGAGTGACATCTCTCCCGATCTCCATTTACTCTCTCACTTGTTGTTGCTTCAGATCTGCACCTTCTTCTCCATCACCACTTAGTTAGGGTTTCACTGTCTCCTCCTATCTCTTCTTCTGTATATATACACCCACAGCCACAACCATAGCCACTTACTTAAGTAAGGGATCGAATCAACTCCGATCTCAAAATGCTGGTTTCTGGACATCTAACGCCTGGTCAGGTAACTACTAAAATCGATTTAATCTTCAACTTCAAACTTATATAATTCAATCTTCGTTTGTGTGTTAAGATCCCTCCCTCTGTATCTGCAATATAGTTTAACTGTTGTAGATCTTCTGCACAACACACGTATCTGAGGCTTACTGGCCTGTTTTTGCTCAATGCTGAGGTGTAGTGTCTGATATTGGGATCATCTTTTCATTAGCTCCCTCCTCACTGCAAAAGATAGATCATATGTTGTAACCAGAAGCTATTAGTTTTTGTTAAGTCAGAACACATACCTCACTCATAACTCTAGTTTGACAGCCACAGGAAGAAAAAGTACTGAGCTTGCACACGATATTTCTCTTCAGTTACGAGTTACAATCATATTTTTATGTGCACTAATTTGCTGTATGCATCATACTCTATGCCAGTTAGTGTGAGATTCAGTAACATGCGAAAAGAATGTAAACATAGTGGACTGGATACTCTCTATTGTTGTTTCAAATGTGAAAGTTAAACAAATTTCATACTATGAAATTTGTATGGAAATGGATAATCTGAATGAACTAAACCTGGAAGTTTTAAGGCTTGTTATTAGCGTTTATTCAATAATAGCGTAGAACATATATTTTGTTGGTATGTCTTTCTAGTCATGTACATTAAGTCTATTTTTCTGTTTTTATTATATAGTTTTGTTATTGTTTCATCTTTCTATTATTATCATCTTGCAGGTGTCTTTTTTGCTTGGTATCATCCCTATATTTGTTTCTTGGATTTATTCGGAGTGGTTGGAATACAAGAAGTCCTCATCCTTATCCAAACTGTAAGTGATCCTGGAGAGCTTTGGGAGATTGGTTTAATTGGAGTTGTATTATATATTTAGAAGTTTTTGTATGCATCAGCTCAACATTTGGCTTCTCTAAAGAATGAAAACGCCTTATATGTGCAGTTATTTGGGAAAAGTCTTTTAGCACTTTTGTATATAAGCCTTATTTTTGTCTTACGATCAAAAGAGTTCAGTTTGGATTTCTATAAATATAATAAATCCACCTTACAATCAAGTATATTCTTTTATACTTTTTTACCTGTCTTTTGGAGCAGACATTCAGACATTAGTATGGTTGAATTGGAAACTGAAGCAATTAAGGAAGATGATAGTGCTGTTTTAATTGAAGGAGGCCTTGCAAAATCAGCATCAATGAGGCAGCCTGCTGCTTCCATTAAAGCAAACTTATTTAGGTTGGTTAACCATTCGACCGATTTCTTTATATATTTATCCTTCCTGTTTTCAGTGAAATGTGTAGTTACATTCTGCAGCTCTTATATTGTAGATTTGTGACGATGGAGGAGTCCTTTTTAATTGAAAATCGAGCAACCCTAAGAGCGATGTAAGTCATATTACTTTCTTGGTGGTAATTATGTTGATGGGTCTGTTCTTTTCTAAGCTCACACATCTACATATGACTTTACTACTTTGTGTAGGTCAGAATTTGGGGGAATTTTATTCTATTTCTACTTATGTGACCGCACCGGCTTAATTCCTGAATCAACAAAGGTCAGTACGTCGTGATTTTCTGTTTTAAAGTAATTTTCTTGCCTTTGGTGTATTTCGACTTTAGACTTGGTCTTTTTATGGGTTGTAATTGTCTTTATTTTTTCTTGTACAGAGCTACAATCGCGATCTTTTCCTGTTTCTGTATGCTCTTCTTATCATTGTTTCAGCGATGACTTCTCTGAAGAAACATAGTGACAAGTCAGCATTCTCAGGGAAATCCATACTTTACCTCAATCGACATCAAACAGAGGAGTGGAAAGGATGGATGCAGGCAAGAATTTTATAATATTATTACTGCGCCACTAATTTCGTCTTTGCGGATTTGAATCAAACATCTTAAATTTCAGTTCTTTCATAATTTCTTAGGGCCTTCACCACTTGACAGTTTGCATGTCATGTTATACTGGTGTAAATAGGAAATTATATTGTGATATTGTAACTGCTTTTGTTTTACTTGGAATTCAACAGGTTCTCTTCTTAATGTATCACTACTTTGCCGCCACTGAGATATACAACGCAATTCGTGTTTTTATTGCTGCTTATGTCTGGATGACTGGTTTTGGCAACTTTTCCTACTATTACATTCGAAAGGATTTCAGTGTTGCACGATTTTCTCAGGTTATTTCTTATATTCTTCAATTTTTTAAATGTTAATCCGCCTGTTTCTTGCTGTCATATGTGATGTTTATTTTGTGTTGGATATCAAAACAGGACATTGTAGCCACATTTATGTATTTAAAGGATTAGAATCTCCACATTATTTTGTGCCTGTCACTTTTATATTTAAGTTGTATAGATGCACCTAATTTGTTGTTTCTTTTTCTTTTGTTGCAGATGATGTGGAGGCTGAACTTTTTTGTGGCATTTTGTTGTATAGTACTCAACAACGACTATATGCTCTATTATATCTGTCCTATGCACACTCTTTTTACTCTTATGGTGTATGGGGCACTTGCTATTGGAAGTAAATATAACGAGATAAGATCAGTAATGATTGTGAAGATTGTTGCATGTTTTCTTGTGGTTATCTTGATTTGGGAGATCCCAGGAGTTTTTAATTTAATTTGGAGCCCTTTTACATTCCTACTAGGTGCATTTTCTCTTCCTTCTAGTGCATGTTAATGTGCTATCACTTCAAACAGAAACCAAATATAACTGGATAAAAGGTGGTAAAACAAAGGGTGGAGGGGTCAGGCGAGTTGGGTAACCTTATATAAACAGTGTCGGATCAGGTTGAGCCAGAAAAAAAATCTTGAAAAGTCCACAGTTTTTACCAGACCCGTTAACTGGTCCTATGACACCCAGTTTGGGTTCGAACTGGTTTGGGTTCGAACTGCTATCTCTTCCTCACGTTGTGTAAATGCTCAGACCCTGGTCGTTAGTGCACTTTCCTTGCCATGGGCTGGCTCCCTCAAAGAATGTTACATGTAGGGGCCGACCCTGGTCATTTATAGTCCCTACAGTTTAGAGTTTAGACATTATATTATAAAAGCTTCCGTCTGCTGGTTTCTAACATGCAAATGCAAGAGAAGTTATTTATAGGGTAGGCCAACATTCCAAAAATAAAAAAACTGTTGCGACTGAAGGTGATCCCCTGATGCTAACTACAGTATAAAGAAGCAATGATATGTCAATCCACAATCTTCAAATCATTGGGGAAATGAGTATCATAAGGGTGTCCTGGATGAGGAAATTTGGCCAGATGTTTGTCACAATGTCTGACATGGCCCGATTTTGAAGTGGACTGCTACTGTGCCCTTGATTCCTATCAGTTTGAGAGTTACTCTTTCCATCCTGTTTTTGTCCATAAATGACCCTGCTATCTCATCATTATGCACCATATGAAATTGTGTTTGGTTTTCAGTACCTGAAGAATCAGATTTAACATGTAAAATAATTCCTGAAAGTAGTTTCATTCGCATTTGCAGGTTACACTGATCCTGCAAAACCAGATCTTCCTCGGTTGCATGAGTGGCATTTCAGATCTGGGCTAGATCGCTATATATGGATTGTTGGAATGATTTATGCATATCTTCACCCTAATGTACGTTCTAAAAGGCTTTTCCTTTTATATCTATTTTCCCGTTACATAATTTTACGAAAACCATATTATATGATATCATCTCAGGTTGAAAAGTGGATGGAAAAGCTTGAAGAGTCTGATAGTAAGCGGAGACGGGTTATTAAGGCGTCCATTGTTTCAGTATCAGTTCTGGTTAGTCTCAAAACTGGCCACAATTAAAAAAATAGCTAGGGTGGGACTGGTCAAACAGGTTTACACTGTTAACATCAAAGATTTAGATTGCTATTGTAATAATATTGTTTCTCTGATCATGGTTCGCACATTAGTTATTTATAAAAAAAGTGACGCGTTTCAAACTGAACCTGTTTTGAATAGTTACCCAACCTGCTCATCTTGTCACCTGAGATGCCTCTTTATTTGAGATTTTGTGGGCTTACTTTATTTTTTTCTTCAGGCTGGTTACATGTGGTATGAGTATATATACAAGTTGGACAAGGTTACATACAACAAATACCACCCCTACACGTCATGGATACCTATAACGTGTGTAATTATTTTTTTATATCTTCATTATCTTCAGTAACTTTTTTGCAAACATTTTTGGTATTCTGAGATGCTTTTTTTAATCAAGTATTCATTAACATATAATTATTTCTTCTTGTTTTGCTGCTGTCAGCGTCTACATTTGCTTGAGGAATTTCACTCAACATATTCGAAATTATTCGTTAACTCTCTTCGCGTAAGCTTCCTTTTAATTTCCCAGACTCAAATCATTTGGGTTAAAATTTATACATTCTCTTTGTTGTACACAATAGGTGGCTTGGTAAGATCACTTTGGAGACATACATTTCTCAATTTCATATTTGGCTTAGGTGAGTGCATCTTCTTTGGTTGAATTATATAATTTTCTCACTTTTTTTAATAATCAAGTTACTACCTTTTTCGAAGAAATTACTCCTGATGCCAATTTATTTGCACTGAGCAGATCAGATATCCCAAATGCACAGCCGAAGTGGCTTCTTTCGTTTATCCCAAATTACCCTATGCTTAATTTCATGCTTACAACTGCAGTTTATGTCTTGGTGAGCAACATCTCCTTTCACTTTTTCTAGTTGTCAGAAAGTTGGTAATTCCTTTTATCATTTTCCCTTTGCTACTCTGCAGGTGTCATGTCGGCTCTTTGAATTGACAAACACACTGAAAACAGCTTTTATACCAACGAAAAACGACCGACAGCTGCTTTATAATTTTCTTACTGGTGCAATAATTTCTGGGTGTTTATACACAATTGCATTCATTGTTTTTCAGATTCCTCAATTCTAACGGGTAAGCCCTTCTGTTCTCCATCAGCATAATTTTCACTCTGATTTCAGGTGTTTTGGTGGTTCTGTTAAGCCTGTTAAAAACAAGTTATGCTGATGTTGTACTGAAAATTTAAAAGGCCCACTTGTCAACCCGTCCAACTAAAATTTAAAAGGCCCACTCATAAGGCGTTGAAATTGACTGAACTACCCAAACAAAAGCTAGTCAGCACATCGAGATTTATGTGGTTTATTGTTGGTTGTTTAAGGGGGTCTAGTCTATGGTTTTAAACTTTGGAACCACTCGTGTAAACTAAATTGGCAATTTAACTATCTAATTATTTTTGGAGTACGCAGTTTTATATATGTATAATTTTATAAGGGTTATTGGATTTTAAAAATCCGAACATTAGTTTATTGGCCGATATTATAGGAAATTCCCCGTGTCAATCCCAACATGTAAACTATTTTCCACCACTGAGCCTTTCTTAACGGAGTCTACCTCTATTAGTTTCTTGCTGGCGTGGAGGGCTAAAGAGTAAATTCAAAAAGAGCAAGGACCATTTCTAATATTTAATCACCATCATCAACATCAGAAACAACCACCACCATGTCAAGTTGTCAACCACCACCCAAACCCATCGATCTCGAACTCACAATCCTCTCTGGTAAACACCTCAAAAACATCAACCGGAGAAACGAAGATTTAACTCCTTACGCCATCTTCTACCTTGATCAGCAACAACCACCACAATCACCACCAAATCCAGCAGGCAACAACCACCACAATCTCCACCAAATCTGCCCGGCAACAATCACCACCAAATTCTTCCTGCAACAACCACCACAACCTCTTGGATTGGTGGTTTAATCACCATCATCAACACTGGCAACAACCACCACAATCACCACCAAATCCGACGACTCCAACTCCACCAAACCCGTTTGGAACGAACGTTTCCTCATCCCTCTCCCTTCATCTCCAGCCACCGGTGTTCTAATTAATCCTCAAGATCTTCCATTAATCCAAACCCTTTAACACCCCAAACCCTTGAATCACCATGAGGAGGAGACGGCGGCGTTGATGAGGAGGTGGCGGTGATGATGAGAGAAGACAGAGGAAGTGGCGGGTAGTGGAAGTGAATGTGTTCTCATTTTTATATATTGTTATCAAAACTGTTGGTAAGTTACAAAAATGGTTCAGATTTAAAATGAATACAAAAATGGTCCATAGTCGTCTGCCATGTCAGCAAAAAACTATCGGTGTTAGAAAATGCTCAGTGGTGAAAAATAGTTTACAAATTAGGACTGACATGGGAAATTTCCTACGTTGGGATTAATATCGGCCAATAAACCAAAGTTTGGATTATTAAAATCCAATAACCTATATGTAAACCATTTTATCACTTTGAAAATTTCGGCTCTAACTAACAATTTTTTAAAAACAAGTTACAAATTAGTTTGACCCTGCGGGCTTGTTTTGTAGTTTTCTGAAATCATAGTAGCAGTTGGGTCCATAATTTTTGTCAAACTGGTCCAAACTGGAGTGTGAATACCACTCCTATGTCTAAAACTAGAATTAAAAAGTAAGAATTTTTATTCCATCAACCCATTTATAACTAAAATCCAAGTCTATTACTAAATGCGTTTTCTGTTTATTGTGATTTCCTAGTCTTGATCTTTTACTTGCATAATCTAAATTTACAGGCACAATGAGGTTGAAAGGTTGCTAGAAGATACTTCCTGTTTAAATCATGAAATATACATATATGGAGCAACAGTACTACAATCTTACATCTAGATATCAATCCTTACATGGGTCAGTTCATAAAGCGAAGCGTCTCCAACAATTTCGGAGAAAATCAGCCAAGTTGTTTTCCAGTAGTCTGGACGTCCATACTGTAAGTCCGGTTGTCATTTTGTTATAGTGTAAGGTGATTCTTTTGTAATATTTTCAGTCTGCATGCTATAATTTGTTGAGGACTTAAACCGGACATGTAATTTATAGATAAATTTGAAACGAAAAGATAGGCGTTGTGTGTGAAGAATGTTCTTGTTCATTTTGAAAGACGAAGCCTTTTATTATGTATGTAAGATAATTTTGGATTTAGATTGCATTGCATCATATGCATTTTCCTTTTTGAGTTTTGCTAATGAAAAGAAAGGAAATGAAAGGAAGAAAAACTAATGTTCATGAGTTTCATTAAAGGAACGAAATGAAAGAAAAGGAAAGGAAATAGAATTGAGTTGTGTTTTGAGTTTTATTAAATGAAAGAAAGGAAACGAAATGAACGGAAAATGAAGGGAGAAAAGAAGGGAAGTGTTCCCTACTTAAGTTTATTTCCTTTCTTTTTTCTCGTTAAGTGAACTTGGAAAAACAGTTTTACTTGTGCTCTAAGGTATTTTACATAGAATAGTCCCCTGATAAATTGCTTAACACGCCGTTAGATTTGAGCTGGCGTAGATAGATGAGTTGGACGGATGAGCTGAATGAGTTTTTAATGCAAAATTGGCATAATCCATACTTATTTTCCGAAAATAGTCCCAACTATACCAGTGGTCTGAACTTAAAGGTATTTTGCCTAGAGTGGTCCCCTGTTAAAATTGCTTAACATCATTAGATTTAGCTGACATGGAGAGATGAGTTGGATAATATTGAGTTTATTTAATGGAAAAGTGGCATTAAATAATCCTTACTACGGCCTATTGGTTGAAAATAATTCCAAGTGTAGTGAAAAGTTGAGACCACTATAGAAAAAAATGCAGTTGGGATTATTTTCGGTCAATAGGTCGTATTCTGGATTATTTTATGCCAATCTGCCATAAAAAACTCAATATTATCAAGCTCATCTCTCCACGTCAGCTAAATGAATCTAACGATGTTAAGCAACTTTAATGTGGGACCACTCTACACAAAATCTTAAAGTTCGGACCACCGGAGGAAAATAACTGAGTTATGATTATTCTCGATCAATATGTGGTAGTTGAGATTATTCGAAGCCAATTTGCCAAAAATTTGCAATCATAAACATGTAGAAAAATAGAATCACATGAGATTCGGACTTTTATTTGACTTATTTTAGATAAAAACACAACCTAAATTGACCTACTTAAAAGTTAATTTGTGAAAATTGAAACCCATGACAATGTGCAAAGAATGTGTTTTAAGAAGATTACACAAATCAAGGGTGAGGTAGGAGACTTCGTCTCTTTTAAAGGTCTTGAATTAAAATTCAAACAATAATATTTAAATACTAACTTGGTTATACTAAGTTTAGATAAAAAAAAAGTTATGTATGTTGTTAGTACATCTTTAATATTAAACAAGTTTGATCACTATTATTTCATGATTTCCAACAAATATATTTTCTTTTAACTCTTATTTTCTAGAAAAATAAAAAAAAGTTTCTTTTTAGCCCTATAAATTTAAAAGGCAAAGTGGCCTAAAATAATCCCAACTAACACCCATTGGCCGAAAATAATTCCAACTCAGTTTATTCCCTCCAGTGGTCCCAAATCCAACTTTTTTGGCCTACAGTGGTCCGCCGTTAAGTGTACTTAACGGCCGTTAACTTTTTTTCTATTTTTTTCGAATTTCAAACCGATATTTAAGGGATTTTGATCGGGAGGAGAATACGAGTCTGTTGATGTAACCCTTACTTCCAATTGTTGCTCCAAATGGTTTAATTTTGATATCCGGTTAAAGCACCGTTAGGTTTTAAACACCCGAT
>JAOYNQ010000001.1:4889125-4900450 GCA_026259685.1 Tagetes patula
TTGTTTAATCTAGTCTTTATAATTAAAAATCAAAGTCTTTTACATCGGTTAGAACTCGATAGAGATTCGGTATTAAAAGACGGCAAACTCAAATCTTTGGGTACGATATCGGGGCTTACTTAACTTGCTACATACGACCGGTATACTTTCCTATTGTATGAACTTGTTGGGTTTTCCATTTTTATAAATTTAAAACCTTATTTTCTGGTCCGTACATCAATTTTTATACACCACATGGTTCGCATCAACCATCTTAACCAGGAACGTTGTAGGCTTATGTTGTTTAAAAATGTGTTTGAAATGGTTTTATGTTATTCCAGATAATTACCCCCAAATTCATCCAAGAACCCTAGCCTTAATTCCTAAATGACATCCACTTGTTTAAACGAAATGTAAAACTATAGAGGGCTTTTGATCTACACATGATAACGAGCATTTTATCGTATTTTACTTACTTGATTGACGAGAAATTGGATCAAAGAAGATGAAGAACAATACACGGCCTGAGAATCAAATTGGTAGCTTGGGGTTATTAAAATTCAATTAGATTTCCAGATTTCTTCCTGATGAGATGGTGAATAAAAATCTTTCATCAATTTTAGATAAACGACACGAATCGATGATGATTAGAGAAGACACATGTTCGAATAAAAGAGGAATCACTTACAAAGTTCTTGAGATATTCGTTTGAAATTGATTAAACACAGAGTGAAAGAGAGTTCGTATGAGTGTTTTACAACAGTTTAATTGTTTTATTCGACTTAGAAACAACCGAACATGTTAGAGTTTGAATAGAGAATTATTGGGTTAAATTGATGATTAATTAGTTGATTAAAACTCAACGTTATGGTCTGTTTCTAATCAACAAGAGGAATGACTTGGTTGATTCAACTCTGGTTAAAATGCACAATTTGATCGATTGGGTTAATGGGTTTTGTTTTGATACTGAAAAATATAGATTTGGAGTAAACGGTTTGTTTTGAGCGTTATAATCAAATAGGGATGGCAACGGGGCGGGTATGGGATGAGTATATGTAATCCCATACCCGGTACCCGTTTAGAAATAGGTGTCCCATACCCGCCCCATACCCGCCGAGCATATGTCAGGTATTTACCCGTCAAGTATCGGGCATACCCGTGGGTAATCGGGTATACCCATTAATACCAAAAAACTTATCCGTTGGGCATACCCGTTAGGTATATAAATTACATCATAATATCAAAATCAAATGACACTTCAAATTACCATTGTATCATATTTAATAATACCATAGTTCATAAATACATTAGAATTATAAAGTGTGATACATAATATATTTTTTAGTTAACAATGTATTTAACTAACATAAAATAGAAGACAATTAAGCAAGCATAATATATAAATAAAAAATATTAAAATATTTTCGGGTATGTTATCGGGTAAACATGTATGACTAATCGGGTCGGGTAAACGGGTATATCATACAATTCCATACCCGTCCCATACCCACAAAAATTTATTTTATTAATCCCATACCCGTTTACCCGTACCCGTCCCAAATGACTCGGGTTTTGGGTTTCCCCATCGGGTGTGGGTTTGATTTCCATCCCTATAATCAAATTAAAATAGATCACGAGTTCAAGTTTTGCATAAGGATGATTTTACCGGGTTTTAATTGTATTAAAAATGGCTAAAGGTGGTGTTTTGGGACTCGCCGGAGTTGCGGGATTTTGGCTGTAATTGTGCCGGCGTGCTTATCAGAAAACAGGTCTAACTGGGGGGATGGGTTTAAAAAAATGTTACAGATCTGGTCCCTCGAGGTTGGTTTGCTATTTTTTTAAGTTATAACTTTAATATAAGTTCCAATGTTGACAATTTTAGCACAAAGTTGATTTAAACTTTATTTTAACTAACTAACTTAATCAAATTAACTTGTAACGCTTATCAAATTGACGTTTTTATATATTTATGTTGTTTTTTACATTGAATGATTATTTCTGTTAGACTTAATAGTATTAAACTTGATATTATTCTATAAATTCTCTTTTATAAATTACAAATTAATAAATATTGGAATTAATTTTTATAAATAGTAATTAAATAGATATATTTTACATATTAACTCGTAGTAAATTCGATCGCTTTTATTAAAGACGGAAGAACATGAAATACGAAACATTCATTTATATTATTAAACGAGGCTTTACATTTTAAAAAGATTAAAAACAAATAAATAAAAGATAGACAGATTCGGGTTTGAGTTTGCAGCAGATGTCACAATTAAGTTCAAATTCAGTATTAAATCTTGTTGTTGAGATATTATTTGGGTAGATCTAAGAATAGTCACCCATAAGATAAGGTTTTTGTTATGATCATGGATCGATGTTCTAGCCGATCTTGAGACTGGGAGATGAAAGTTTATAAATTTCATCTTGTTATTAGTTTCGTTTGGTTTAGATCACACAAGAGTCGGTATGTCTTAATGAAAACTAATAATTTGCGTTATCTTGCCTTATATCATATTAATCTTGTTGATCCCGTTATCTTATTTTGTTGATTAAGTCAACTGGTAAGATTTTGGACTAGTGAGATCGGAAGGAGATCTATTTTAGGATCTCTTAGACACCCGGGAGCAGTTTTGCTATTCCTTCACGTTGTAAGCTTCAAATAGCCATTTTTAGAACCTTTTAGCATACACGGGACATTGTAGAGAGGTGGTGAGGTGTTAGATTGTTTTAAGTGGTTATATCTTTAGATATGGTGCCAATAGATCCTGAAACCGAGACTTGTCAGATTAACAATAGGATTTCCGTCTAAGTAGACATTCTTCTCATCTATAGTTTTCCCTTTAGCTCATTTTCAGTTTGTTTTCCTTAGTTAAATAACCCTTTAGTTTAAGTAATTAACCACTTCAGATAATATTAGATAATCAGTCTTTATTTGCTATATTTAAGTTAAAAAAATATATATTAAAAAAATGAATTTATATCCGTTAGGAATCCACAAAGAGTCATTATTAAAGGTACCAAAGTCAAATCCCTTGGGTTCGATACTCGGTTTTCCTTAGCTAGCTATACACGATCGGTATATTTTCCGTATATGTGAGCTCCCTTGGTTTTCCATTTCATAAATTATAAAACATGAGTTTTTATCTATACACATTTTCATATACCACATGGTTCATATCACCCACTCTTTAGCATACCCAAGTATGAAGGCGAGTTACGGTTTACCTCCAAGTCTTCTATTAAAAAAAGGCTCCTCCTCCAAACTAAGGTTATGATATCTTTACCTTTTCTATCTTTATTCATACATACAAACTATACACACACTTTATGAGTACATGACTAACTTGTGTGTAAGTGTCCTCGGGGCAGAGTGTCGTCAGGGCTAAACCCCTTGGGCTCTCTAACGAATGTTTCTATTATGATTGCATGTCATAGATAGATCTGACAAGCCGATATATGAAGATATGAGAAGTGGCTATCAACATATTCTCTATGAAGTAATCCGGATAAACGATGATCCGGAATTTACATTCTGAATTGTTTCACAATTTAAAATTTTAGTATATTTTTTCTGTAAAATTTTAAAGAGTAAACTTCTTTTTGCCTCCCTGAGGTTTATCTAAAATAACGGTTTGCATACAGTAGTTTTAAAATTGTGTTTTGCCTCCCTGAGGTTTACATAAAATAACGGTTCGCATACAATAGTTTAAAAATTGCGTTTTGCCTCCTTAAACTTATCAATTTGTCACTGTTTGCTGCATTCGAAATAATTTTGTCAAAAGCAAACGTTAGTCAGTCCATGTACCCCTCACGTGAGGGGCACTTTAGTCGTTTTCAAGCCAAAACCCATTTAAGCAAGAGGAAAAAGAAAAGGTTTGAAAATGAATAACGGGGCACATTGGACTGACTAACATTTGATATTGATAAATTAATCCGGATGTAGCAAACAGTGACAAATTGGTAAGTATAGGGAGGCAAAACGCAACTTTGAAACTATTGTTTACAAACCGTTATTTTAGGTAAACCTCAGGAAGGCAAAACACAATTTTGAAACTATTGTATGCAAACCGTTATTTTAAGTAAACCTCAGAGAGACAAAACGAAGTTTACTCAATTTTAAATTACAAGTTAACAACAATATTAAATTACAAAAGAAAAAAAATAGTACTAAACTATTAATATACGAGAGAATTAGCTTGTTTATTTTACTCCACAAACAAAATCATCTCGTGAGCTTAGTGAAGTAGTTTTTTTAACGAATGAACTTCCTTGTGCTCGATCTTGCCTTGAACATTTATCCATATTTAATTAATAAAACGAAAATATACTGTTCAAAATTGTCAAATTAAGAAAAAGACCTCTAGTTTGTAGTTATTATACCTAATATTTAAAAAAACTAGAAATATGATGGGATAAGCAAGTTATTTTGTTTTTTTATATATACATCTAGCTAGCATTGGAAATAACACTCATAATTTATATCATATTTCTCTCCCTCATTTTCTTATTTTCATTATCAACATGAAGGAAGCACAAGAAGAGGCGACAAATACCACTGGTATATTTCTCTTGTTGAACTTGTTCTTATTGAAATAACTACATCATCCATGATCATCTTGTAAGCATAACATTTAGTGAGAAATAAAACACGAGAATTAATGAAGTATTAGTTTCATACAAAAACATGCAGCACGACTTGTACGATGGGCATAAAAAATTGTATTTTGATATTTTGGTTTTTGTTTTTATTTTGACAATTTGGATAATATTTTAAAAAATACTTATACGTGTCAGCACGCCGTTCATGCGCTGAATATGATGAACGTCTGCCTAGCTTCAAGATACGTGAACATTTTTGCAATCATGCAATAACAACTTGTACCTTTTTTTCTTGTACAACATGAATAAGTGGTTGCATCACTTGCACGTTAGCATGGGTATGATTTTGCTACATGCCTAATAATCACTAATCATACTATAAGTAGTATTTGTATCTCATGCATTAGCATTTGTACATTATATTAAAGAAATTTAAGTGGAGTGATAAAGTTGTTTTTTGTGTACCAATAGTTCTAAATTAAACTCCACAAGCCTTGTTTTTTGGCGATATTTGTCAATGATCCAGTTAATGCTGGTGAGACAAACAAGTTTTACCCAGGTGAGGGTTAAATCCCCGTTAACTGTTGCCATGCTGTTCTCTGTGTGATTTTCTCTATGAGCATCCTGCCAAGTTAGACACATCACACGGGCCCAGTTAAGACACGGGCCTTGTGACAGGGTTGCATCCAGCGTCCGTCACAATTCGGCTTTACCCACATGCAATGGTTTGATCCTCGTCAACGGCTGTTAAGCCGACAAGCCGTCCTCTATGGGGTTTTCTCTGTGAACGCCCTGCCAAGTTAGACGCACCATGCGGGCTCGGTTAAAACAACGTATGGGTTGCCTGACTTGATTTAAGGACCCTATGACAGGGGTTACGTCCATCACAATTCACGAAAGTCGCCGTCTAAAAAACTAAATATACATTATGACTGTTTCATGATGGTGATTTTTTTAATTTGTTGTATGACCAGATGTAGATAGGTCAGTTGAAATCCAGAATGATGGAAGACGGGTTGTACCGTACAAGTGGTGGATTAAGATAGCATTATTCACCATGTTTCTACTCTCAGGCCAATCAGCTGCAACTATGTTGGGAAGACTTTATTTTAACAGAGGAGGAAATAGTAAATGGATGGCAACTTTAGTTCAAACTGTTGGCTTCCCTCTAATGTTTCCTTTAATCTTTATGTATCTGCCCTCAAAACAACCACAAGTTACCACAAAACCTTCTTGGACAACACTTGTGATGCTCTATATGTTTCTTGGTTTATTCTTGGCTGCAGACTGTATGTTGTACACCGTCGGATTGAATTTCCTGCCGGTTTCGACCTACTCGTTGATCTGCGCGACTCAGCTAGCGTTCAATGCTTTGTTTTCCTACTTTTTAAACGGGCAGAAGATCACTCCATTCATTGCTAATTCCCTCGTTCTACTTAGCTTTTCGTCTGCTTTACTAGTGTTCCAGAGTGATTCTGAACAAACTACAAAAACCTCAAGAAGGAAGTATATTATTGGGTTTGTATGCACAGTTGCCGCTTCTGCAGGTAAAGGGTTTTAAACCCTTAAACTGCAGGTAAAATGGTTCATTAGAGGTAGTTAAATGATTCTAGTTTGTTTGAATTTGCAGGGTATGGATTAATGCTATCCATAACTCAATTCGCCTTCCAGAAGATTCTGAAATCACAAAGCTACAAAGTGGTGTTTGATATGATCGTGTACCAAAACTTGATAGCTAGTGTTGCGATTGTGGTGGGACTGTTTGCTAGCGGTGAATGGAAGGATATACAAGGAGAGATGGAAGGCTACGAGTCTGGAAACGTTTCATACATAATGAACTTGGTATGGACCGCCATCACATGGCAGATTTTCTCCATCGGTTGCATAGGTTTGATATTTGAGGTTTCGTCTTTGTTTTCAAATGTGATCAGTACTTTAGGGATTCCAATTGTGCCGGTTTTAGCAGTAGTGTTTTTCCATGAAAAGATGAATGGAGTGAAGGTTATTGCAATGTTGCTGGCCATATGGGGGTTTGCCTCGTATATCTATCAGCATTACATCGATCACTTGAAACAAAAAGCCGAGACTAGAATTGTAAATCGTCAAGTTGATCTTATAGAAATATAAATCAGTAGACATATGCTTCACTACATGTTTGCATGCTGTTTTTGTCAACTATGATATATAGACAACACTTCAAAACTATTAGAAGTATTAGTAAACCAAACATTCTAGTCAGTAGTATTTGTGTATTATATGTATGTAATATGTTAATGGGTCGGTTTGGATAAGGTTACTTATAAGTTAGTTATATCAATGGTAGTAAGCGGTTATTGGTCAGGTAGTTAAGGTTGTTGTCTATATATATAACACAAAGGCTGAATTCCAAACTATTAACTAAATGGCAGAAGACATGGTGCATATAACATTTTTAAAACAAAATAGAAACAGTTTGACACTACATTGCACTATAAAAACAGGACCAGACCATATAGCGTTCACGAAACCATATTTTTACCTGCTTCAACTGCTACTTGCTGATTTGTAGTGGAACTCATCAACTGTTGAGTATATCAGGCCCTCGCCGTCGAGTGTGTTTATGGATTCCCTACCAAAAAAACAATACAAATGTCCCATGTTCAGCACTAGAGAGAACATTAATAGAGTAAAACACACACAGATATAAATTTATCAGTGTACATGATCTTGTTAAGAGGAAGTTTCAGCTTCTTTGCCAGATCATCTGTATGTACACCCTGTACACTACAGCTACAAAACCAAACCAAACAAACCATCAGTAACCTACATAGTAACAATTTCAAAATACAGATATGAACACGAAACAGAACTTACTAGACTTCAGGAAGCCGGAGGTAATCAAGAACCATTTGATCAATGCCTTTCACTCCATCAACATTGAAAGGTACAGAATGCTGAATTGAAACAAAAAGTATTGTTACTCGTCAAGGGGTAGATAAAATCATTAAAGAGCGCATCCAAAACATGGACGTCAAATTATGATACCTGACTTGAGAGGGTAGACGTAAAACCATTTGTTCCATTCTGGATGGGTGTGTTTGGAGTTGAGTTAATGTTCTCACTGTCCCCTTGTATCTTCTACAATGTTATAATGTTGAGTTTGTAACATCAAAATCGAACCAAATCACTATTCTTATCAGGTTATAATTGTAACTTTGTATTCGCATACCTGAATTTTGGATGTACGCATATGGTTGTGAATGCACGCAACGAAATGGAAGGTGACCTCATCAAATTTGATCACAGGCCTGAAAGTTCAGAAACGTATGTTTTCATCAAAATACTATTTCAAACCGAACCCATCAATCTTAATAGACGATTGCCTACACTAGTTTGTGTGCATGTTCATCTGCATGCAAGTGTGATGAACTGATGATTATATCATCTAAAGCCTAGACATGTTTACCAATAAACTGATGTTTATGAAGTCCAGAATAAAGAACAAAATTAGTTAACATTAGCACCCATTTAACAGTAAGTTACCATAACATGGGAAACAAAACAAGATTTTGAAATGCACATTAGATATACAAGTGTAGTGATCTAGTTATTAACATCTAGAGCCTGCAAACAAATAAACAATTACCATGAATGCATTCATGTCTAATTAAAGTTCTCTTTATTGTTTCTACGTCAAGTATAAGAAACCAATTTGGTTTAAATGAGCACACAATTAACAAGAAATTACCATAAAAATAAATCAAATTGCTTGCATAGTATAGAGGGCCAACCTTGAGGATTTTCGATTTTTAGGTCCTTGTTCGAGTTGGGAAAAAAAGCCCTTATCTTCTATAATCTAGCCTATTTGTTTAGTCAAAAAAGCTTTTAAATACAATTGACTACTTGTTTTAACATTTGGTCTACTTGTTTCACTTAAAATGCAGCCAATGTCTATTTTTAAAAATAAAAATAATATAAATATAAATTTAAAACATTTCAGTGCTTGAGATCATCGGGCCCTGGACAGAGGTCCATACTGTACGAAACCAATCATTATGCAAGACATACCTAGCAGAGAAAACAGCAACATGCTTTTCACCTTTAAAGCTTTTCAAGTGTCCATCAACATGAACATAAATCCCTTCTCTAAAAAGCATCAAAGATCATTAAAATTTAGTAACAAAACTAAACACACCTAATCCATTCATGTTGTTATAAAGCTCAAAATCAAACTAAACCCTAACTTACTTTATTTCCTCCATTTGCAATCTGTCAAATGGTTCATTAAGCCTACAAACAGAGTATTTAAACCATCATACTAAAAAAACAATAAAAACACAAACATACAAAGCATTTATATACCATCTCTTGCAGTTCAATTTTCCAGTTCCATCATCTAAAGTGAAGGTAACATCAGTGTTTCTTTCAACTATGTTAAACACCATCCCCACTACTGTGACCTAAAATAAAAAAAAATTACAAACTGATGTTCAACAACTAATCAATGAAAACGCAAAACCTAAAAACCCTAATTTAATGAACTAATCATCATCATTCAATGAAATTAACGGAAACATACATTAACAACATCTGCACCGGCAACATTGAAATTGGATTTATCGTCGCCTGAGTGAGATGCTTCACTGATTTGCTTGATCGTGAGCGGTATAAGTCCCAACGTGTCGCGGTTCTACAAATAAAGATTAAAAAAGTCAATACGGATGATAATGGTTACTTGATTGAAAAGAATAGGTGGTTGATTACGGCGGCGGCCGGAGAATTGCTGATCTGAGATCCGCCGTCGAACTGACTTTCGGAAAACATCATGATCTTAACCTTTTCTTCAGAAAATTGTGCAGCGATTGAATACAATGGATGAACTATAATGTTTAAAACCTCAAAGAGCAATGAAAGGATCAATATATGGATCGGATTTTCCCGCCAATTAGCTTGGTATAGTTCCCGCCAAAGGTCTCATGTTTTGTTCTTGCTTGTTTTACAAAATTGGTCCCATGAAAACTTGTTAAGTTACAAGTTTTATTTGGTTACTTTTTTTTAAGATGACGGTTTTATTTTTTAGAATACTAGCAAAGAAAAAAGATTATATTTAGGAATCAAAATCATACCAATTCTTTTATTTCAAGTTCAGCATTTTACCTTTCATTTTCATCCATAGAAATGAAAGAGATTTGATATCCCTTAATATATCACCGGAAGACTTCGTTGCATCATCAAAAAGTATCTTAATTCACGCTTTCCAAAAGCAGCACAAAGACGTAAGGAATATTGTGTAAATAATGCCAATTTTGTTATGACGGTGGTTAGTGTAATGTCATTATACTCAATAGTGCAAGGATCGAGATTACTACCTCAGCTTCTACACCATTTTTTTGGGTGTTTTTGTCGGCGTTGGGGATCCACTATTGCCGTGAGATTTGGGTAATTCCCGACGACCGCAACGGGGAGGATGTGTTTTTTTTCAAAAGAAATTAAGGTGTGATTGTCACATCCAACTAAAGTAGAAACGCGAGAGTGCAACAGAAATAAATTGTAACATCCTTATTTCCCTGTATTTGAGTTTTGCTTAACCTTGGCTTCAACTTATAGCATGTTCATGTTTAGTATGATATGTTAAAACATAATGAGTTTATTACTTAGAAAAAACAAATTCACACCTTAGTTGTGAATTTCCAGGATATGACATAAGTTGGTGATAGATAAATATAAATTCTCATACATAAATATAAATTTCACGTGAAATAATAAAATAGATATCATACAAGATATAACTATAAAAGGAAAGAATAAAGAGATAACTATATATTAAATTAAAAGCTTAAAAACTAATAAAAAAGACATAGGTGGAATTTTACAAAAGGAAATGTAAAATTTGAACTTTAAATATATAAAATTTTAAACGTTTCTATCTTTTGCATACGTTAAATTTTTTTAAAAATTTTATGCAACATTAAATCAAGAATTTCATTATTTTTCATTTTAGTATACATAACATTAAATCAAGAATTTCATTATTTTTCATTTTAGTATACATAACATTAAATTTTAATACTGCATATATGTAGCATATGATACGGTATGTTTTTAAATTGGGGAAAGTGAATGCAGTGTTGTTATGCACTTAAGTTACCTGAGAAACCATTAAAATTACGTAGTTTTGATAAATTAACTTAAATATTTTTTTTCTATTTTAATTAAAACAATAGTTTCCCGACACTGGTTTCATTGATGCCATAAAAAAACAACACTGTCATGCCTTAGTTCCATCAAATTGGAGTTTCTCATCTAATCGTATTAATTGACACTGTTTGCAATTACTTGGTTCAGGTTATGTGATGTAGTATGAATATGTGCTGCATGGGCATATCACAATACCATTTATATGAGGCATGTTATATTAATTTGTTAGTTAGAATTGAGAAGCCAAATTGAGGCACGATCGGTTTTTAAAGGGCAGATAATCTTTTACTAAAATGAATGATGATTACCGAGTCAATGAGAAAAAGAAGAATTATGATATAAAAGGAGATGAGTGAATCATCCTTAAAAATAGAATGAAGATTGATAAGTTAAGTTTCCCAATAAAAAAATATTTAAGTTATTTTATCAAAGATGTAACTTAGGTAACTTATGTGCATACTGTGACACCCCGCCCGACGGTGGAAAACACCGGGCGCGTCAAGTGAATTGGATATCAATAGTACAAAGCACATGGCACACTAAAAGCATATTTTAATATCA
>JAOYNQ010000001.1:4900550-4914679 GCA_026259685.1 Tagetes patula
AATTGTTTTAGCATCGAAGGGACATAGTAACATAGCAACAAGTATCACAGTATAGTAACTAGTAACCATTGTATAGAATCGCCGGGTTTAAATAACCTATCGATGTTGTAAAGTGTAGGTGGGTTTGTCAGACCATTAGCGCTAACATTGTACCGGTGGAAACTACAAGTAATATACTACTTTAAACTACCACATAAGATTGCATCAAGCCGCGAACTAGATTAACATATTAAATGATCTCATTTGAGAATAGAAACAAAGAAACGAAAACCGAAAGCATTGTATAGTAATAAACATATTTCAGCCCTAAAATGTAAAAGTAAAAAGGGGAGTGAATTTACTCACCTTGAAATGCAATAGATAATCGAAATAGAAACGCAACAATAACGAACCGAGGGTTGGCCAAATATTAGTATCACCTAATTAATTGGAAAAACCTTAACTTAGAAACAAAACAATAACATAGCAACAAGAATCAAAACCCGAAAATCTAGGTTTTTGGATTTGGGATTCTAGGGTTTTAAATTACGAATTGTGATTTTGGTACGAAACGTAATAGTATTTTCGTAGTCGTATATATATATTTTATAAGAAGCCATTTTCTTTTATTGAAATAATATTTGTAATATATACTTCTAAATATGTAACATCATTATTTGTATATATGTATTTAAAACTTATGTGTTTTAAGCCTTAACATAATTTTTAACTAAAATATATATTATTTAGAAAATATAGATTTATGTTTAAAATGTGTAAAACTAAGAAAATTAAAGAAAAGTGGTTGTGGGACTCGAACCCACGACCTAACTGTCTACAACATAAGAACAAACCAGCAGACCAGAACACACTTTGTTAAACAAATTCGACTTTTAAAAGTTTTAACCTTTATTAAACAACAAAACCCATTTTTAATTCAAACCCTAGAATCATAATCCATCAAATTGAATCCGTAGATGATAACCAAATCCCAAATCATGTTAGGGCTTTTAATCTACATCGAATCAAGATCATTTTGGTATAAAATACTTACTTGTTGGTGAGGGTTTGATACGGATTTGAGTAGGATGAGAACTCGACAGTTTAGAGCAATTTTTCGTGAATTGGAACTGAAATGAGATGAAATTGGTTGATTAGGGAGTTGTAGAAGATCAAGAGGATTCAAACGAATGTAAATACTACCTGTGATGGGGCCTTGAAGGTTTAAAACGACAATGTCGCCGGAAAAGGATACTCGTCGATCGATTTGCAAATTACAGAGAAGGTTTGGAGCGTTTTGATGTTTGGTATGTATTAGTCGAGCGTAATGGAGCAAAAAAAAAAAAGAATGGTTAATTGTTGATTATCGAGCTAATTACGGAATTGAAATTTCAAATTGAAATCACAATTCAAATCGGCAAAACATCCGCTATAACCGCGTTTTTTTTTTACATTAAGGGGTTCGAAAATCGATTGGAAACGGTTTTGGAAGGTTTTGACTGGAGTAGAAATGGAAATAACGCGTTTTAGAGGTCGCTGGAAACGCGCGTTTGGCCGGAAAAAGGGCTGCCGGCGGTGGCAGTCGGAATCACGGGAGTCAACAGGGGGGAGGGTTGGGTTTTATCATTTTTCACAAACGGCCCCTGTAGTTTAGAGTTTGTTTATCTTTGTTCAATAACTTCAACTTAAGTTTCAAAAGTTACGGTTTTGACCCAAAGTTAATTTATAAATTATACTAATTAACTAACTTAACTACGTTGAGAAGTAATGTTTATATAGATGACGTTTTTATATTTTTGGATTGCTTATGACGTTGAGAGACTATTTTGAGACTTCAATAGTTTTATTATTAGTAATCTTTATACAACTCTTTTATAAAGTTCCATTTTATATATTTTGGAGATTCAGTTATTGTATTTATATTTAATTGGAAACGTTGGGTAATAAATCGATTGTTATATATTAAAGACGAGAATGACGTAAAGCTCGACGTATTTATATATATATTTTTAATAACAAAGTGTTTCGTTTAGAGAATAATAAATACGAATACACTAATGACGGATAACTTCGGGTTCGAGTCGGGCATTCGGGTTCGGGTTTTGGGGCAGATGTCACATCCATTCTCCTATGTTTAAAGATATCTTTGGAGATATCTTTTGTGCTCAGGGTTTGACCTTACATCTAGTCACTTGGGAAAAGTGACTGACGAGCATTGTAGCTATACTGTAGCGGGAAGCCCTTTTGGAACTTCTAAGCTTCTTTAGCTTCTCAGCTCCTTAGCTTCTCGGCTTCCCTGTCTGTTTGGTAATTAATATGTTAATTGTATGTTTACCTATCCCTACGCCATCAGCCCCCAGTCATACGCGTCTACGTATCTAGGCGTGGGGACTTGTGACTCCTTCATAGAGTTTTGAATTTTTAAGTTCCTAGGGCCCTTAAGCTTCCTGGCATTCCGGTTCCTCCTTTTTCTCGCTGGTGGAAAAGGTGCTTGTGATGGGACGGGTTATGAGACGGTTGCAGACTTTGAAAAACCGCCTCATTCCTCTTGTTTCAGGTGATACTCATTAAAACTATTAATCATCCCTTTATATAATTATTCCCATATAGATAGTATACTTAAACGATTTCAATCGTTTCTTCACACCATTCCCCTAAATCTTCACACAGTTCTTCCTTTTCAAATATTCTCGCCATCCACATTAAACGGTTGTAGGCCAATGTGATTGTTCATGCTGCCAAGCTTGCTACTTCCTTGCTTTGTATTAGTTCTTACTGGAGAGTGAAGTTGACAGGCTTCACACTTGATGACCTCCTCAGACGTGTCTCGGTGCATTGTAGGCCGGTAATAGCCTAACTTCATGAGCTTGGTCACAATCGTCCTGGGCCCAGTGTGTGCCACAAACACATTCATGTACTTCTCTGATCAAGTAGTTACTTTGCTCAGGGCCTAGACATCGTAGGATAGTAGTTTACCAGCTTCTCCATAGAAGAGTAGTTTAACTCTACATCTCGTAACATCTATTAACAAAGTAGACGGGCGCCTGATATTTCTCCCTTTCTACAATTAAAACAGCACTGACAGCTTCAATCCATGCTGAGAGGTAAACCGTGATAAGTTCGCATGCCCTTGGGGAGTTGGGGCGGTGATCGTTAGTAAGGAAGCTATGCATAGTTTCAAGGACTGTAAGGCAGCTTCTGCCTCCTCAGACCACTTGAAATCCCTTTTATCGTCGTAATTTTTCAGACTACTTGAAATCCCTTTTACCCTCTTCAAAGCCAAATGAGGATTTCGTCGGATTTAGCTTCATATTTATAGCTTTGAGGTTTTGGAATGTTTCTTGAACATCTTTGACAATATCATCTTCATTTTTTACTTTTGATTACCAGGTCATCTACATAAGCTTCCATGTTTCTGCCAATCTGCCCCGAGAAGACTTTATCCACCGACCTTTGGTATGTTGCCATTGCATTTTTTAACCCGTACGGGATTGGAAATCCATGAGTGACATTGCACCTCCTGAAGAATCCCTGCTTCGGCCAGCTTCCTGACCTCAGAGTCTATTGCCTTGCTCCTTTCAAGCGCCAGGCTTCTCCTTTTCTGGACTATAGGCTTATGATCATGGTAATGCCCAGGGAATCTTCAGCGATACTCTGACACTTGTCATATCACTTGCACACCATGCGAACACGTCCTTACTTTCCTGTAATAATTTTGTTAGTTTAACAATAACGTGTTTAAGGAGCTGGTTGTTGACCTTAATAGCCTTCTCTGGATAAGCCGGATTGATGCTTAGCTTCAATACTGGACTAGCTTCAGCTTCTCTCCCTTCCTCGAGGGAGCATATAAACAGGGCCTCTTTGGATGGTCTGATTGTGGCAATTCCTCTCTGTTAAGAACTTGACCATGCCATGACCGGTTGATCGCATTGCTTGGAAAATACTTATTCCGGGCCTCCCAATGATAATATCATAGCTTGACGTGCATCGTACCACTAAGAAGGTAAGGTCCTCATTCCTATATAGGTCCCCGTCCCTTAGGAAAACATTTAAAGTGATCTGACCTATGGGATGGACCCTTTGTCCCACAAAGCCTATCAACGGTGTCTCAGAAGTTTGTAGGCATGACCTTATCTCCTCGCTAAGCTGTAAAAAGCATCTTTCGTACATAATTTCAGCGGTTGCCCCTCCATTCATGTACACTCGACTGACGTTGAAGCCTTCAACTTCAGCTTCAATTATGATTGGGGTGGTAATGGGCTTCTTTGGATCCATACGAAGCATATGCACTGCTGAGTCCACGCCTCGGTTCTTGGTTTTCTGTTTTCAACCATCCCCTAGAAGAGGACCATGTTAACCTCTATATCTTTCTTGTTTTCACCCTTTCTTTCCTTGATGTCTTTTATGAGATGAGCTAGCTCCCTGATCTTGACTGCTTCCTCAATTCGTTTTTTGAGATGGAAGCAATCATTTGTGATGTGACTGGTGTCGTTATGGAAGGCGCAGAATTTTGTTTTATCGCGCTTGCTAGCTGCTTTTGATAGAGGATGGAGTAGTCAGAAGCTGTACTTGGCTTCTTCCGTTGAGAGAATCTCTTGAGGTGTTTTTGTGAGAATAGTAAACACATGTTTGTCACTGTCGCTTCGTTTGTCGGATCATGGTGACTTCTGTCATCATGTCTCCTTCGCTCGTACGAGCGGCTAGACCTTGGTTCTACAAAAGGTTAGTAATGAGGCTTCTTGTTAGGTGAGGAGTCGTGCTTCCAGGGTTTTCGATCTCGCTACCTGGTCTCCCTATTTCCCAGGGCTTCCTCGCCTCGAAGGTAAGCTTCAGCTTAATCAAAAGCTTCTTTATTTGTATGTGGAATATTTTCGTGCAAACTTCTGAGAAGCTTCTTACGGCGGATATCGTTCATGAAACCTGAAACCCTCATCTTTTCAGTGGCCCCATTGTAACTAAGACCTTCCTTTTTGTATCGTTCTATAAAGGTTCTAAGGTCTTCGTTTCCCTTTGCTAAATCTGGTAAAGGACAGCAGCATCTTTGGTATATCTTCTTTGTTGAGTGAAGTTGGCTAGGAAGCTTCTATGGAGATCATCAAAGGATGTAATGCTTTTCTCTAGGAGGTTACTGAACCATAATCTGACTGACTCGATCAAGCTCTGCATGAACATATGGCAGCACTCAGCGTTGTTCCACCTTTCTACAGTAGTTACTCCTATGAATACTTGTAAACGATCCTCTGGCTCTTTAGTCCTATCATATGTTTTTATATTGGCGGGCATTTTGATATTGTTCACGAATTCAAAGTTTGCAATTTGGTCTGCGAAACATGCCAGTGAGCTAGGCTTGTAAGGTCATTGAGTCTCCCTAGGGACGATGTTTTCCATTGAAGCTCCTCCGAACTGAGACTCTATCACTGGGGCTTGCGTGGTCGTAACCATTGAAGGAGCTGTCCTCAGAGTTGTCATTGGGGAACTTGACAGGGGAAGCTGCCATGCATGGGGTTAGAAGGTGGCACCTGCCAAGGCATGCTTCCAGTCCACTGCTGGTTAGCTTGAGCCATCATCATCGCTGCGAGTTGTGGGTGAACGAACTCATTGTAAGGGAAGCCTGTGTTTAGAGATACTGAGCAGCTTGTTGGTACCGAGGTGACAACGCTTCTCATCATAGGCAAAGACCTTACCGCTTCTTCAAAAGAAGTATGTGATGGGGGAGGGATCGAAGTTTGCGAAAAAAGTTAATCCATGGTGAACTCTTGGCTTCCAGGAGTGGATCTTGGTGATGGGATGGTTCTTTCTTGAATGATCGGGTTCACGTGTCTCCTAGGAGTTTGTTTTAAACCCAAATGAGACGTGGGAGGGGAGGTCGTCATGCAGAAGAGGGAAGGTAAGGGCAAGAAGGTGACTTCTGAAGGATCATCATAATCCAGCCTTACCCTTATCCCTTTTTCTCACTCCTCTTGGGCATAACCGTTCATGAGTTCCCTTACGCTGTGTTCCCGAGTCTAGAAAAGAAAAGAAACGAAAGGAAGGAAAAATAGAATTGTGTTCCTAAGTTTTATTAAAGGGAAGAAAGGAAAGGAAATAGAAGGGAGTTATGTTCCCAAGTTTCATTAAATGAAAGAAAGGAAAAGAAATGGAAGGAAAATAAAGGGAAAAAGGAAGGAAAGTGTTTCCTTCCAAAATGGAAGGAAAAGGGAAGAAGAGAAAGGAAAGAAAGAGAGGAGAAGAAAAGAAGAGAAAAGAAAAGAAAAGATTTTTTTTCCTTTCCTTTCTCTCGTTAAGTGAACTCGGGAACATAGCGTTAGTTTGAGAAAATTTCTCTGAACCCCCTCCGGTGTTAAATCAAGTCTCTATTGGAAACAAAATGTCACCCCGAGAAGAGATTCTAAATCCTCTTGTGGGGGAGGGAGTTCTGAAAGATTGTAGATCTTGGAAAGACGATTCAACCTGAGGTTCATCTGTTGCTTTATTACAGTCGTTCCCTTCAGCCGAGGTGTGGCTGGAAGCTGACTGATTGACAGCAGGAGGACTGAGATTTGAAGTGATGATATCATTGGCCATAGTGAGGTGTACTCAAGAACATGAGCTGTTACTACAAGGGATCTGTTTCAAGTAGGCGCAGCCCCACGATGGACGTCAGTTGTTAGATCAACAAGTATATGGCTTGATATTGGATACTTCGTCTTTTAATCCGGAGTCTAGCTGTACCTAATGACACAATAAAAACTGTTAGTCTCACCGCATAAGGGGGTCTCCTGCGATCAGCCTTCGGCGTGAGCATCAATAGTGGTTCTTTAGAAGGTGAAAAGAAAGTAGAATATTAATGGTCTAAGAGTCGGGTGATAGGTTCCAGTGTTATTGTCGATATTGTGGTGTTTAGAGAGTTGAGAGAATTCATAATGTTGAGTTAGGATGGTGAGAATTCGTCCCATGCTGGTTGTGGAGAAGGTTTGATTAAATAACCAAGATGGCCAACTGTGGGGAGTTATAACCGGAAGCTGGAAAACCCTCGATTACCTTCCTGCAAGTAGACTTTCCCTTTTGGTGAAAGGGGTTTACTTTTCCATTCTCCTATGTTTGAAGATATCTTTAGGGATATCTTTTGTGCTCAGTGTTTGACCTGACATTTGGTCACATGAGAAAAGTGAATGACGAGCATTGTAGCTCTACTGTAGCGGAAAGCCCTTCTGAAGCTTCTAAGCTTCTTTAGCTTCTTAGCTCCTTAGCTTCTCGGCTTCCCTGACTGTTTGGTAATTAACATGCTAGCTGAAAAACCCTCGATTACCTACCTGCAAGCAGACTTTCCCTTTTGGCGAAAGGGGTTTACTTTTTCATTCTCCTATGTTTGGAGATATCTTTGGGGATATCTTTTGTGCTCAGTGTTTGACCTGACATCTGGTCACATGAGAAAAATGACTGACGAGCATGGTAGCTCTACTGTAGCGGGAAGCCCTTCTGAAGCTTCTAAGCTTCTTTAACTTCTTAGCTTCTCGGCTTACCTGACTATTTGGTAATTAACATGCTAATTGTAGTGTTACCGGTCCCTAAGCCATTAACAACAATGAGGGCAGCCTTGGTTGGTTCAATGAGAATTGCATTTGCTAGACAAGTTTTTTTTTTTCAATCAAAATTGGGTCATGTAACTTTAACAAGAAAATCTTGAAAAAGGTCCCACATTTTGAATTCACATAGGGCTTCTAATATGATTGAGCCACACCTGGGAACTACAAAACACAATGACTGAAGAACGCACAACCTAAAGAAATTGAAAAGAATATATAATGCCTTTGTTGATATACACTATCTACCATATTTGCATAACATTCGGATGGATCACAAATGGCCCAAAGCATTAACACTTCTATTAATAAACTATATTATACCTGCAATAAGAAATCTTACTAATTTTTAACCTTAATGACCCGTCCAATAATCAGTAAGCTCACTGGGAAAAAAATTGGCTAATAGATACATTGTTTACCATACAAAATACCTTATTATTACATGTGTAGCCTTTTTATGTACCTACCAATTCTTTTTCTCTATGTTGCAGGTTGGGTCAAAAGACTAATAAAAATCTTTATTGCTAGAAATCTCCTGATCAAAGAACATGGCATACTAAGGAAACGACTTCTAATCTTCTATACTGTGTACCTTATTAAGTCTTATATTTTGACAAAGGTTTCTTGTTTTGTATTTATATGCTAACAATAGATGTTTGGTATACAAATCTTTTTTTAATTTAGATGCTTTGTATGTAAAAAGTAACTAGGACTAAACCACGCGAGCCATTTGTATACCGTTTAGTAATGGCTCACATTGAAAAATTTCCGTCATCACAACTATAAATCCCGTTCACAGACTAAAATCAACGAAAATCAAATGTCACTTAAATTTAAACAAACCGAAAATCATCAAGAATGCAAACAAATAAACCCAGATCAACCACTATCCAACATCAAAAATGGAACCGGGAAAGTGTTTGAACCCCGTTTTTGCACCGCCACATTCAAACCTCATGCAACCATTGACGCCATCTAGCATGCGCATGCCACCATCATTTGCATCCAGAAAAGCAACCGGGGATCAAATAACAGAAGATTACAAACAACTCCAACAAAGCCTTTTGACAGAAAATCACACACCCAACATACATTTAGGAGAAAAGTGGGTTGAACTAAAAATTGCATGCAAATGAACACAAAAATACATGACTCCATAGTTGAAACCAGAAATGGAAAACCTTGATTAGATAATTTTCATTCTTTTTGCAGAAATTTAATGATGGTGATTTAAAAAGAAAAACCCATAAATTTAAAAGAATACACGAAAAGAGATCAAATGAAATACCATAAATTTAATATATCTCTAATTCTCCATTCAGGCAAAGTTCAGCGAATTTCATGATTGTTGTGAATATAGTAATGGGTTTAACTATGATGGCATCACTTTAATGCCTATAACAGGAAGCCACGGCAGAAGGAGAAACAATCGTACACATTGGTATTGTCATGCACCGCAAGCAATGCAGAAATGAAATTACCAAAACACCCAGATTCTTGTTGGTCATGTCTTTGATGGAAAATAAATGAACACGAATATGACCCATATACTAATCAAAGTCAAAGACATCAACCCTAACCGTATATACTTGAAATTATGCAGCCCAAACACAACCTGATGTAGCCCATCTACTTAAAGGAAGTTTTATAGGTTTATAAACTAGTTGTCGAGTTGTAACAAAATGATGAGTGTAAAGAAGTTGTGAAATAATGCAAATTGAATATGAAGCCAACACAAATAAATAAGCTTTAAATTTGAATTAAGGTTCATCAATCTAGGAGCATTAATTGAGACTGATAGAAGACACTAAGTTACAGAAAATACACATACATTAATCAATGGCCATAGCTTCTGCACTCCCACCAGCAGCATCCTCCACAATATTCTTATTCTCATAAATTGCGGCCATACGCATTTCCTCAACCATACTTTTTTGATCTTCCTCGATGGTGTTTTGTAACTCGTCAACCTGCAAGAGATATCATAAAAACATTGGACAACATGAAGCTAGTAGTTTAGTTTAGTCCCAACAACTTGGGAATCTAGATCTACTGTCAATGCACAATGGACCGTGTTTACTGGTTGGGGGATGAATCTGCAAACTTTTAAACCAAAGAAAAACATGCTAAACACATAAACCCAACATGTTTAGCTGATTGTGTACTCAGGTTCAGCCCAAAACTGGCAAGAACCTTTTAGACTAAACCCGAAGCTGTAAATTGCATGTTAGGTTTGTGTCGTGCCAAAAAATCACAACCCGTGTCATAGTTAGATTTAGCTAGAGTCCATGATGCAATGTAAACTGTAAGGAAGACTCCTTGATGAACAATATTAAATTCAACAACAAGTTGATCCGGGAATCCAGATGCAATCAAGCATGTTAACAAACGATATGCTAACAACTATAAATACTAATCATACATGTTCCTTCTCATTTTAGGTTAATAAATGATGTGTTTTATTTAAGTATTGTAACTCCGAAGGACTTGATTTTTGTTAGGAAAGTTCAAGGTTGATGAAGCTCTTTCAAGAAATCCACCAAAAACGTCCTGTCGGGTCGCGTCATGACAGTGTTAGCCAAATGACTCTGATAGTGATTGTTGAGGTTCACTGATGACTTGGTTGACATGACTGTGATCGTCCACATATGTGTGGGTTTTCATACTAACAAGTAACATCACACAACCAGCTTCACTTGTTTCTTTGTTTGATTACTAGATCTGCCATGTTTTCATCGATGTTTACAAGCTTGGTTGCTGTTTTTTTCTAAGCATTATAGGCTGAATTCCTTTTATAGCTTTGCACTAAGGCTACCTAAACATATAACTCCTTAGTAAAGTAACCTTAATTTTAAGCGCAGTTAGTGGGCATGGCCCAGATTCATGCCCTAGGTGCTTGAAGCGGTAGCTTTTAACAACTATGATCCATGTATCATGTGTAGAAACAATCTCACCTAGAGTTTTGCTAGTTGTTAAGTAAATTCGACGTCTGGGTGATGTCTTTCTTTGATCATTGTCTTCGTATTTGCATTTTCTTGTTGGTTTGTTAAAACGAAACATCTTAGATTAGTTTCAATATTCCCAAATCACTCTTTATTGATCACTCAAATAGAGATGAAGATGTAGTATTAGAAGATGGTTTATCCACGGATAGATACTTGGTGCTATACTACAATGCCATAGATACATTTGCCTACTGTGTAAATTTAGTTCTAAGGTGGTACTTATTTCTTAAATTAAAACTCAATTGTGTGAAAAACCTATGCTATATACACACACACACACGCGCGCGCAGACACGCTTCACACACAGCAACTATATTTTTTGGAGAGCTACAATGAACAGCGAACGAAACAAACTAGATGTCTAATATCAATATACTAGCAAACACAAATTAATCAAATAGCATAAACCATACTTTTAACACTTGGTTTCAAAATCAAAGGCTAATTTGGCTAAGTGGTTTACGAGTGTGAGAAATTAAAACAATGACAGGGTAAGGCTCGACATTATTGTTATATGGATATCTTGGCTGGCCAGAAAACTTTCTGGTCTCAAACAACAGAACTGATTGTACAGCTCCAAAATGCAGCAGATATACTGCTGGAACGCGTCCGATAGCGGATGTCGACACAAGACAGCAGCAGCGGCAACAGAACTGATCAGCAATATGATGATCAGATTGCAAAAAATACTGGAACAGCTGGGACAGACACCAGAACAAACAGAAGATGTAAAACAGAAAATACGGAGGAGGTAACACGAGATTTATGTTGTTAGATCTAATCTGAACTACGTCTACAGCTTCACTAGCAACTCAAATTTATCATGAGGTGTTAAAGAATTACAGTTATAATGGTCTTAATTTCCTATTTATAAAGTAGAAATTAGGGTTAAAACCCCTCTTAATTGCAGCGTAAATCTTGCTGGCAGTTAGCTCGTCAAACCTGTCAACGGGCTGGCAAATATGATTTTGGCAATCTGCCAAAATTTGGCTAAAACATTAGAACCGGCTATCATTTGAGTATAGCAGCCTCCACACAACCCAACAACCTCCCAACTAGGAGGCTGATAACTTCAATCATACAGTCACGTAAATCTGCAAACTTCTTTACAAGATAGTGTAGTGGCGTAGTGCCTTCACATCAAGGATTATCCTTGAAGGCAGAGCTTCAACTCCTCTGACCTTTGTCAATATATCTTCCCTTTCATTGCATACTCTTGGGATCCACCACCCTCCATCAAGAGCAAGTAATTAACAAACAGAGAATTTCTAAGAAGGCTTTTTTTAGCTCTGCTAGCCCTTCTAACCCACTGTTGAAATGAAGATATGACTGGAGGAGGTGGGCCATCTTTAACCTGTGTACTCCCAGAGTCATGAGTCTCTTTCCAGATTTCACTGACGTATATGAAACTCTTTGAGTGTTTCTTAACTGTTCTTTCTGAACGCTTAGAAGAAAGAGGTGTTAAAAGGCTAGATGCAAAAGCTTAGAAGCGTGTTGAAAATGAAAGAGACTGAAATTACTGAAGAACTTGAGGGTAAGCTAAATGAGGTGCAATCAATGTATAAAAGGCTTGGGTCATCACTTGAAGATTGGTACTCGTGAAGAAATTTCTAAACGCAATGCCTAGAAAATACGTACTTTTATTCAAAGATTAAATAAATGTCTTCAGAAGAGGTGGTGGGTCGGCTGAAGGCATAAGAGGAGAGAGTGAAACCCGAAGAAGACCAAACTGAATTATTCACTTGTGATGATGTACAGCTAAGGGAAGATGTGGCAATTGCGACTGTTGCAAACACAGCCATGGGAGAGGGCAAAGAAGGTAGTGGCCACGAAGAACAGTAGGTAACAATCAGCAAGAACACAGTAAGGGGAGAGACAGATCACGAGTCAAGTGCTATAGTTGTAAAGACTTTGATCACTTTACATATGAACGCCCAGTTACAAGGCCAAAGAATGAAGAAGCCAATTACCTCGGGAGGAAGAAAACCCGACAGTGTTGTGAAGATCAAAGTGTTCAAACCATAATTAAAGAGATGAATGTGAAGTTTTATCTTGGTTGATATTTTTCTGCGTTTCAGTTTTTAGTCATTAAAATAGAGATCAGGTTTCCTAGTTTAAGGTGGATTGTTCTTCATGTATTTTCTAGTATAAATAGTGGTCAATGTCTATGTAATTTGGTTGTAGGTGGGAAATTTCTACCATTTACACAAAATCGTCATATATCTAAGTTGAGTTCGAGACAAAATCTCCAGATGGTTGATGTGTCAATTACAGCAAGCAGAACTTGTAAGGCCCTATAACAGAACATAAATAGGAACAAGGTTACATTATCATGGTCCATTACCACCGAGAACTATGATGGGAGGCTAGTCCTACATATAAAACTCGTCTCTCTGAGAACTCAAATAGTGCAGTGTTACCATATGTTATAAGTTTATAACTAGAATGCAAACCATCACACAGAGCAGCAGATAACAATTTATAAATGCAAAAAAAGTACATACCACGTGCAACAGAAGAGCAAATTGCTTTTTCCGAAGCTCTAGCGTCCTCGAACTTGCAGTGTTCTCCGCTTCCAAAGCTGCAATCTCCTTCTCCAGTTCATTAATCACCTTCTGAGTCTCATCTCTAGGCGGCTGTGCCGCAATAAGTTTCCTAATCGTCTCACACTCCTCCTTATGTTTTCTTTCAACCTTACTCTCCTCAAGTTGCTTCTTCAAATCCTCAATATCATCCTGTGCTTCCACTATCTTCCTATTAATCTCATCATTCAACTCATTAAAATTCTCCTTCTCTCGAACATTCGCGTCAATAACAGCCTTCGTCTTCACCAACGGAAGCTCAAATGTCTTGAGCTCCTGCAAAAAAGCCTTGGCAAGCCTCTCACAATCCGCGTAATTCTCCGCATCCTTCTCGGTTTCCAAAGCAAAAGAAGTGAACTTCTTTTGAAGCTTTTTCAACGGCGGTTCGCCTCTCGTAGTTGTTGTTCTAGTGAGAAGCCTATGTTTGATGATTATATCATCTTCTAGGGCTCCAAACGCATAATGTGCACCTCCTCCCGTTGTTTCTCCTCTACCACTAACTTTTCTAGATTTCAACATATCAATATGCTATTTTGCTGCCTGAAATCAAGAGTTAACATCAAAAATATCATCAAATTAACATCAAAATATACAGAAGAAAATGATAATCGAGATGTTAACAGTTAACATATGAACTGATTCATGAAAAAGAAAAAAGGTATCACGAAATCTGACCTTATTCGAGTTGTATGCGCACCTTTGGTTCGTAATATTGAAGATTTATAACAGAAAGTGACGACGATGAACTTTATTCCTGCCGTAGGAATTAAAAATCAAGCGGTGAAGTTTGCATCGCTAGGTATACTAATTTTTTGGGCACGGTTATAACATAATCTAATCTAACTGTTCTAATAATTGAGTAACACATTCACATTTATATGTCATTATTTTAACTATTCCATATAAAATTTTGCGTAGGTATCATGTTCTAAATTAATTTGATGGAGAATTTTAGACGGGTCATGGTATGCTCCATATTCGAAATAACCCGATATGTT
>JAOYNQ010000001.1:4921065-4938038 GCA_026259685.1 Tagetes patula
CGTGGATACACCCCCCGGGTCCTCCGCGACGAGGTTAACGGTTTCCTGTTTTGCAGTTACACGTCATTAACCGGAAAATCTGAATTTGTGAAGCGACAACCCGAAGTAAACCGCTACAAAGGTTATTGTTTCAACAGTTACCATATCTGTTTTGTGGTGATGTTGATGATGGTGGTGGTGTCGGTGGTTGATGTCGTCAAGCTTAACTGACGATACATGTTGGCCTGCAACCCTCTAGCAGCCATTGCGTGCTCAACGATTTTGAAACTCTAAGCCTAAGGTTTTTTGATTGGTTTGGATTTTTTTTATTCGTTTGGATTCTGGTGTCTAAAACTTCTTTGGATTTGGTGATAAACATTTTGAATTTTGCTAATATTTGGGCGTTTTTTTTTCAAAAACGATGACTTTGGAATTGGGTTTTGAAAGATTGAGTTTGCCCTTTAATGAATTAACAAGGATAAAAATAAAGCCGCTTTAAAAAGGTGTATCGGAAGAAAACAAAACAAAACCTGTAGTTGGTTTTGAAGATACCATGTGCTATTTTATTAAAGTAAAAAGACTTTAGAAATTGGTGATCTATATGCACGTGTAAACAACAACAAAAATGGATTCTTACGATCACATTTTAAAACTTATGGGCTGGATTCTTACATTAATACCTATGGCCTTTAGAATTTAATTCATTTCAAATTGTTCTTTAATATAAAGGATAATAAGTGGTAATAGATATGATTGCTTTGGAATTTGTTTTGGTTGTGAGACGTTCTTTGGTTCTAGGACCTTGAATAGCGATTATATGCACAAATGAATATAGCTATGATGATATCGTGAAACCCCTACTTCTAAGTTATGTTAACAAGGAGGGTAAGTAGGGGATCCTCCACTTGCAACCTGTGACACCACAATGATTATTTGGGTTTGTTATCTGAGCTGATGAGTGACACGAGACTGATTGTACAAAGAGAAACTAAGGGCTCGCGCAAACGCCCGAACCGGCGCATACTTGTAGTTGTAAATATATTTCAGTTATGTTTCAATGCATATTAAGGAATTATACAACATTTGTGACAATGTGACTTGACTTGAGCCAAACCAAAAACTTTGCTCTCAATTGAGCACCCATAAAAACAACCCTGTTGGAGGCTCACCACATAGGCTTAAGTTTTAAAACCAAGTTGTTAGGATGATGATGTGGTAAGTTACAATTTTAAACTTGCTTTAACAATGGAGGTTTGTTAGGAATAGTTAAGTGATTTGTTAATGTTTTGTTTGGATTTAATTGTCTAGCTGAAAACATTTCATAATATATGACTTGTAGTACATAGAATTATGGCAAAAAAATCTTGTGTTATACACATACATCACTTGGGTTCCACTTTGGTTGAAATATTGTATCCACCACTATAATCAAATGCACCACTATCATTCCTTTTAAGTGTACCTTCATTATAAGGATGTTTAAGTGCACCTTTAACCGATCCAAACTCGGTTGCAGAAGAGGACGCAGATGCAGATGTAGAGTCTGTTTGCAGCCCGTCACTAACCAAAATGCTCTCGAGTGTCTTCACAATGTCACTCATGCTTGGGCGGTCCGAACCAGAATCTTCAACACATTGCATTGCTAGTTGTATAAACATCTTAAAACCCGTCAAATATGTCATGTTTCTTATGCTTGGATCCATCAACTCTCTCAACCCGTACTCTTCATCACTTTTGTTCATTTTTAGTCTCACCTCTCGCACAACATACTTCCCTTTTGTGATTGGCGGTTTAGCAGTTACTAGTTCAAGCATTAGCACACCAAAGCTGTACACGTCACTTTTGTCTGTCAATTGTTGTGTCATGTAGTATTCAGGATCCAGATAGCCCTGTGAAATATGAAAATGTATATTAAAAGTCAAGTTTTGGCTACTTTTGACCCGTTACATCCATTTCTTACAAGTCCTTTTTTGTTACCAATTTGACCCGCTAGAGATAAAACATAACCCAAACTGGTCCGTCCATAAGTAAATGGATTCTCTAAACTCACCATTGTACCCTTAACTTGAGTTGAGACATGTTCTTCAGCATCTGAAATAAGCTTTGATAGGCCAAAATCAGCAACTTTTGCTGTTAAATTGTCATCTAAAAGGATATTAGTAGATTTGATATCTCTATGAATGATAGGAGGATTAGCCAACTCATGTAGATAAGCGAGCCCTCTTGCTGAACCGAGCGCAATGCGAAGTCTCCTCTTCCAGTCTAGATAAATCCCTGATTTCCCTGTAAATTGAGATGACACTAGTTTACTTCTTGAAATCAAACTTGACATTTTCCCAAGAAAAAAAACAAATGTGTTATTCCAATCATAGCATAACTGTTGGTAGGGTCTCGGATTTCGTTTCAAACGGAAAATGTCACTTTTAAGACTTATAAAAAAACTGAAAACATCAACTTTTAATATTAACCTGATAAGCTGTCTCTGAGTGTTCCATTTGACATAAATTCATACACCAGCATTTGTTCTCCTTGTTCAAAACAGAACCCGACAAGACCCACTAGATTTTTGTGATGAACCCGTGAAAGCAGCTCAATTTCAGTCTTGAACTCGAGCCCACCTTGCATTGATGTTTTTTGAGCTCTTTTGATTGCAACTACCTGTCCTCCGGATATCGTTCCTTTATAAACCTGTATCAAACAACCAAAAACCAGTCCTGATATACATGAAACACCATTTCACAATGTCTATCTTACGCGCATGCATGCATACACACCTTGCCATAGCCACCAGATCCTATCTGATTTGCTACAGAGAAGTTACTGGTGCTTTTCTTTAGCTCGTCGTAAGAGAACCATCTAGCTCCCTTTAGTTGTGGTGCACCACTACCATCTTTGCCGTTAGAAGCCCAAGATGCTGCATAGTGAACATCCAACACATGCTTAATGTTCAATATCCAATGAAATGTACAAAAAAAATAAAAAAAATTCTAGAAAGTAGATAGGTGGACAGAAATTACCAAAAGGTCTACTTAACCCGATTGCTTTTTCAGCACGTTTCTTTTGACGAACCGCATATAGAAGAAGCCCGATAAGAACTAGGACCAAAAGGGTACAAGCAGTAGTGATCCCCACAATTGTACCAACTCCTACAGAAGCACCTTCATGGCCTTATGTAACAAAACAAATGTTAAAATCCCACCAATCTTGAATAATAATAATAATCTTGAATGTTGTTATATAAACTTACCCGAAAAATCATAGGGAATTGCTATGAAAAAATAAGGTCCAAATCCAGGTGGTGGCTTGTAGGTTTGATTACTTAAGTAAAATCCCATCTTTTGAACATCTGATCGGTTAAAACGTTTACCCTTTGAGGGAAACAGTTGCAAGTACACTTGAAGATAATCATCCGTGTTAAAGAACGGGTTTTGTAGAGAAACTGAGCCGGGTGTCAGGCCTAGTTTCACCCAAAGGCTCATTTCTAGAGAATGCCAAACATTTGCATTAGATAATTCTCTAAATGAAGGTGCTCTGAAGTACAATGTGCCTTGATATGGATATGCACAATCGCATGTCTGAGGACTAAGTTTTTGATCAGACGGACATGATTTGCTCCCACAGTTTGCTAAGCTCGTTGAATATGCTTTTAAGGTTTGCTGTTGAACCCGACAGTAGGTAGTGTGTGCAAGCGCGGTATTGCACACCGGATTCCCGGACAGTCTGAAAGTAAACGAAACACCGATATTTTTAAATTTTATAGCCTAAGAGGTTGTATTTATTTTTAAAACTTTCTTCCCTTTCCGTTTTCAGCTATTTTTTACTTCAAACATTTGAGATCAATATAACGCAGACTAAACCATTTATTTATAAGTAAACGGGTCGAAATAGACCGCTTTGATGGAGATGTTTATTTCATGGTTTTTGAAACCACCATCCAATGTTAATAAATATATATATCGAAATCTTATGTAGACAGTGAAGAGAAATTCATACTCCAATGTGTTTCTGTATTCGGAACTTAATGTTACTGCTTCAATTTGATTGCTTTGCAAGTCAACCAGTTGTAGTTGCTCACCAATGCTGCTTCCCATATTCAACGTATCATTGAGTTCATTGTTCTTTAGTTTCCTGTTCAATGATAACCAACAGATTAATTTTAACGCCAAACACCTTTCTTTGAATGTTAAGATTGGATCTTCAACTGATAGGTTTGACTTCAAAAGTCAAAGTTCAAATCTTACACTTGTTGAATTCCTGATAAACTGAAAAGTTCTTGTGGCAGTTTTCCTTTTAGTGAACCAAACTCCATAACCCTTAGCAAAGTAACCATATTTCAATGTAAGATTAGTTTATAAAGATATAAAGTTTTAGATTTTTTTTATTGGAATGAAGAACTTACAAAGTGCTTAAGGATGGTAAGGTAGAAAACCAAACCGGAGGCTCAGATTGGCGAAAGGAATTATTGCTCAAATCCCTGAACAAGATTCATGACAGCTTAGACGGAAACGTTTATATATGCAGGGTTGCTTCATATTAGTCATTGTGCCACTTACACATAACTAAGTGAATTCATCCCATTTAAATCTGGCATAGCTCCAAATAGATTGTTGTGAGCTAAATTTCTATACACATGCAAAATAAAATAGCCAAGTAAAAGTCAACATCTAGTTTGCCTTTTGGTTTGTATTATAGACAATGATTTACTCACAATTCACTCAGGCTAGTAAGGTTGTTAAGGTACAATGGCACCTCACCCGACAATGCGTTTCTGTCAAGCCGACTGTTCCACACGAATCATTAATCGAATGATAGATAGCTATTACTTAGAGTTTTTTTAACAAAAGAATGATGAAAATAAGGTTGTTGATATAACTACTTACAGGACCTCTAATGTCTGAACATACACTATTGTAGACGGGATATCTCCGGTGAATTGATTTCCATCGAACAGTCTGTCGTTTCAAAACATGAAGAATCAAAATGTGAATAACTAAAGTGGAAATTTTACTTTGCATGGGCCGGGTTTTGAGCTTACACGTGTATCAGCACCATATCATTGCTAAAAAGTTGCTCGGGGATTCTTCCTGAGAGCTTGTTCTTGTTAAAATGGCTGTTAGTTCAACTTGTTAGAGGCTTGGAAGAGCCCATATAACCATAACGAAAAGAATGTAAACCGAACTCACAAATGTTTAGCATGTTTTAGCTGATCCAAGCCTGGTTTGGTGTCGGTTGATACTGGAATGGGACCTGTGAGATGATTCTCTGCAAGGTCTAACCAGTAAAGTTTGGAAAGTGTTCCTAGTGAAGGCGGGATTTCACCGGTTAAATTGTTGGTGTTTAAAGCCCTGTTTGCAATAGATCAGTTGAAAACAGCTGCAGCATACTGGTTATAGAGGTGACAAGACGTGCCCGTTGTTGTTAAAGTCTATAGATAATTAAAGTGTTAGGAGTTGTTTGTTTCAATCTTAAATGGTTCAGATGTCTGAATGGTTTAGCAGTTAATAGTTCAGGCTGTTTGGTTAAGCATTATACTAAGTCTGAATGGTTATTTCTGTTGTTTTGGATTAACATAACCCAATGGACCCGTTCATAACTATATGGGCGAAAATCGTCACCTCTAGATAGATCAAAAGATAAAAGTTGAAAGGTTTCATACAAAAATGATAGCTCCTTAAGGTTTCCAAGTTCAGGTGGAATGTTACCAGTGAAGCTACAACCTGCTAGGATCCTGGCATAAAACATGAAACATTATTTAGTAAACATACTCCGGTTTCGTTTAACCAGTGACACGAAAAGAGTATGTTTCGTTTGAGGACTCACAATATGTTAAGGCTTTTCAGATCACCTATCTGTGGAGAGATGGAGCCCGTAAGGCCGCCATTAAACGACAAGTCCCTGGATCGTACATGAATAAAAAAACTGTTGGTTGCGCACTACAAATCCGAGAGAGTATGATTTTAAATAATGCATGTTTCTTACAAAGATGTTAATGCAGTGAGACCACCAATGTCACCAACAAGCTGACCCACCAGACCCATGCTAGACAGTCCCCTGCATAATCATGAACGAAAATGTAAACAACACTCGAGCACAACGTACTGTTTATGTGAACAAAACAAGAAGATGTCCAGAGAGGAAGTTAAGTAGACGAACAATGCGATAATCCTTGAGTTGCTGCAGCTGACACCTTCCCATAAACATGGATCGTTTGACCGTTTCCAGCTTGGTGGCGTGTTTTGCCACTGGTCTTTCAACGCCCGCAGGGCTTCCTCTACAGTCATTTGCTTGTTACATTAATCACATGTCAAAACACTGATAACACAGTTTTTAAAATAATCCAAAACCAAGAATCAAACGGACCCAAAACGGCAAAACATATCGGATTTTTTCGCGTTTTACACATCTTTTGCTACTTACCATCACCTTGATTAATATCCGAGTAAACCATACAAAAGTTGGCAGAAAACAGCAGCAGAAGATACCACCACAACAATCGCGATACACTGAATGCCATAGATGCAATTGCAGCAAAGAGTTTACGCGATTTGCGGCATTTGTTTTGTGTTTTGAAAGTGATATGTGTGTCACATCTGGTGCTGATGATTTAACGACTTGGATTTTGGTTACCCTGGAAAAAGCAAAAGCAAAGGTTTTGATGATGATGTTATGACTTTGAGTTTTGCTTTGATTAGAAGCCAATTCAACAAACCCCATTACCATCCCCACCAACCAATTATATAAAAACTAATCATATTGTAACCATTGCCACCATTACAAGTCATAGTACTGTACGTGTATATACTTCAAATATAAATAAGAACCACGATCGTCACCTTGCCACGGCCAGATGATGCGGCGGCCACGTCTCGCGTAGATGATTTTGTCACACGCGTTTATAAATTAAAATTACATATGTTGCATGTTAAAGTATAAAGTCGTATTGATAATTAATTATTATCTATTAGAAAATGGAGTTTAAAAGTGTATATATCTAAATATTAAAAAATAGAAATCAAAATGATAATTGTAAAAAAAATGAGGATATTATACTTTGGGATTTGGACATATTTGTAACTTTGATATAATTATCATTTTGATTTCTATTTTTGAATATTTGGATATATAAACTTTTAAACTCCATTTTTTTAATATATGATAAGTAATTATCAATACGACTTTATAGTTTAAAATGCAACATATGTAATTTTAATTTATAAACACGAAATAATATGCACTCTGATTAAAAACCTAGATAAATAGTCGTCATTAGTTTTCAAAAACCTAGATAAATAGTCAACATTAAGTTTTGGGTTAGTCAAATATCAGGCCGGTTGGGTCACAAAATATATGCACTCATTAAAAAAATATACAATAAATATAAAATGTAAAAAAAATCTATTTCGGTTCAATGTGAATTGGGGAACGTGATGGATTTTTTAGAGAGTAATTGGGGATTGGGTAGGCCAACGGACTAATAGGTTAATAATTTAATATGTTAAGCCTAACTATCCTGATTTTATTAATAGCTCAACTCACAATTAACCAAATAAAATTATTTTAATTGATTGTTTAAACTTTTATAAAATTTTGTAATTGTATTTTTAAAAACTTTCATATTTAAAAAAAAACTAAATTGTCAATGGTGTCATTAGATAACAATGGGGTCGGTGATACGAAAGACTAGGTTCGGTAATAAAAAAAGACTTGGGTCGCTCGATTTTTCGATATATAGATTATTCAACGCGCCAAAAAAATACTAAGGTCGACCGACCCCGATCGATTCTATGTGACTACGCCCCTGGGATCAGAAACTAATAAGGTAAATAATTAACTAAGAAATTAATAAAGTAACCAGCAAAACAACCGCATCCAATTTTTTTTTTTGAACAACAACAATGAGAATATCATTGAAAAACTTAGCGAAACACACAGACAAAACATAGAAACAAACCAAGCAAAAAAAACAAACACAGATACAAAGAAATAAAAACAAATAACCAAAATCAAATAACTATATACATATGTACAATTTTTACAAATCAATAACCAATTTTGTTCCAAATATAACCAATCATTTATAGGCAAAACCATATCTCTAACCCAAGTTAGTTTGTGTGGTTAAACTATACAGCTAATCTATCAAGTCTAAAATACAAAAACATTTCTTTGAAATCATGAAATGTTATATATTTATTAGCATATAGCTTTAGACCGTACATAATGGACGTTTTTAAGATAAAAAATCGATAAAAAAACGTCCGATAACGCCCCACATCTCACTACGTGGAGCCGTTATCCATCATTTTTTTTGTTTGGCGTGTTTTTGAAAACGCCTTTGCCCCATTGTGATTCCCAAAATATGACCGTGTGCAACGGCTATTCAATCTTCAACGGCTCAAGTTTTTTTATTTTTTTACTTTATAATTAATATATGTTTACAACCTATAAATAATACAAATTTAAACAACATTCTCACAAGAATTCTAATATTCATTTTCTACTAATTCTATAAACTATATTCTACAATGTTTTCATACGGTGCCCCATTCGGATCACCAAACAACCCCGGCTACCGACCCCCTCGAAGAACCGGCACAAACCAAACAAACGACCCTAACGATATGTCGAACGCTAGTTGTCACACCCCAATTTCCGGGTCACGTCATGATGATTGGATTTACACAAGTATGTAGTCGTTTTAAGTATTACAGCGGAAGTCTTAAAGTCCAAAATTTTCATTTATACTTACATGGTATTCTACGGCTACATAATAAATTTTATTCATGCCAACGCAATTTCTTTTGCCAAATAGCCAGCCAATACCTTCAAACTCGCCGCACAGTTCTCAGGAGCTAACTATTTTCTTACCTGAAATACATACTAAAGCAAATCAGCTAACGCTGGTGAGTTCTAAGTTTAATTACTAAAGGCAAAACTATTTGAAATAACATGTTATTAAGTTCATAAAACAATAGTCAAACGTTTATGAAAACAGTCCTTTTATAATATCATCCCCATGAGATATAAATCATTGGTTTATCAGGCACGTTTGTTCAAAAACACTTGTGCACATGAAAAATTCTTCTAAAACACACTAGCACATCCCATGCTATGTTAATATTTTAAGCCACATGTAATAAATTAGTTTTGACATGCCATACGATATGATGTAGTCGAGATAATGATATAATGATCATAGACTAACTAGGTACTATGATTAACTTCGGTCATAAGTCCATAATCAAACCAAGAAACACGTCGTTGCCCCACACAGTCCAAACATATAAACTCCCTCGCTAAAAAATCCTAACCAAAGGGACTGATCGTGAGAGTGAACCCTTCTAACCCGATAGATATACCAATATAGTATGTGGCCTCCCTAAGGCTAATGATTATGGGGGAATTTAGGGGCTCAACAATATATAAACATACTGCTGACCCAACTTATACCATCATAACACTATACATGATCCCGATTACCCATCATATCACCATATCATGTTTTTCTCCCAAAACAGTTAAATAAAACGTTTATTTAAAACGAGGAGAATAGCTCACATATGTTAAAATAGTTTAACATAAAATCATTACGAGTATGTATTCCAGCCCAAAACGTACGTAAAACGATTTAAAGGAATGGCTTCAAAGAACTCACCTTCGCCATGCACTTAAGTATTTCATATTTGTTTTCAGATATAGTCTCCTGATAATTCCGAATCTTCAGTCTTAAGGTCCTGATCAATAATCATATATTTTTCTGAATTAGGATATGGAAGTAGACTATATTCTATTTGGCTTAACCGACCATCTAACGTGTCCTCTCACACGTTACGAGATTATTAGGTTCGAGATTTATTATACATGTACTATGTTTTTGGATTTTGTCAAATATTACACTTACAAAGTTTGTTTCGATTTTAACTTAGGTAATATATAATTATCAAAGTTTGATAATTAATATTATTTGTGTATATTTATTTGTCCAGAAACTAACTATATCCATAATATCTATAGTACAATTCATCGTTTTGTTATCATTTCAATTATCTTGTATTGTATAATTATACTTTAAGACAAATATATATTTTAGTTATGTATTTTTCAAAATATATCCATTATGCATATATGTAGTCCATCACTTTTCAAAACATGAAGTTTTTGGATTTTATATATTTATAAATCATTCCAAGTCATACAAAATTTACACAAACTTATTTATCTAAGAGTCCGTCAAATTCATTTAGACATGCTTTTATATACATATGTAAATAGTTTGTTTCGTCACTTTTTTTTATTTAAGTCCAAGAGTTGTATTTTGTATTATAAAAATGAATCTTTAAATATCTAATATATATAAATATATGAGTTTATTTAAAATCCGACTTTATCAACTTGATTGTTTTTATGTAATAACTTATCCATTAGTCTTATTGGTATAAAAATCCAAGTGTTAGTTTTATTTCATACAAATCCATTTCTAACACCTTGTATTCATATAATATTAGTTATACTACCAATTTGTCAAGTTTTTGTTAACTATAACTAGTTATTTATATTCATATGTATATATTTTAACCGTCTCATTTGGTTTATATTTTATAACTTTTATAAGGATATTAACAAAAAATTTTACTTATATAATTTGTACTCGTCTCACTACAAAATGATAGCAAAACGTTTGGTTTATACCTTTCGCGTCTGATTTGCGTATACGAATCTTCTCAAAATCGACATGCAACGAGACCCAATTTATCATTGTATTCGTATATCGATTACGAACGTTTCTCCGGCCTCGGATCGTCCATGTAACCTTGTTTGACCCACCATGCATCACCAATAAGTTTCCCGATTTCAATCAAGAAACTATTACAAACTGATCAAAATAAAAACCGGACTTCCGATCATCTGATCGTAATTTCCTTCGGTGGATATGTTCAAGTATATGTATGGAATATACAGTCCAAATATCGTCAATAACCAACGGTCGGATCTTTAGGAAATTAACGATCTTTGAGACTAGGTTTTTTGTGACGGAAATTCCGAACATGCACGTTTTTCAACATAAAAATCATACCTCTGGGAAGGATATTCAAAAACTGAACGGTACTTTGTGTTATGCACAAACCGTCCAAATCAAGACGTATCCAATGGCTAGATCTTCCGGAATCCGTTCTAGAACACAACAGTGTTTTTTGGAAACACAACCCGTAAATTCAGGTTAACACCGTTAACTATCTTATAACTATTCCATTAAGTTTTATATAAGTTTAGGGTCTATTTTCTAAATAATAAAAACTAGTTTATAAACTTTAAAACTAAAATTTAATAGCCTCATAATGTGCAAGGGCTAAATGTGTAAATTTTAAATTATTTAAACCAAACCACCCGCCCCCCTCTTCTTCCTTCTCGATGGCAGAACACCTACACACACACTTTCTAAAAACCCTAAAACATGCGCACGATCTCTCAAACACACACACACACACACACACACTCACTCACTCGATCTCGTCTTCCCGCAGCAGCTTCAACATAAACCGTCCAAATTGAGACGTATCCAATGGCTAGATCTTCCGGAATCCGTTCTAGAACACAACAGTGTTTTTGGAAACATAACACGCAACCATTGTTGTGACAACCCGCAAATTCAGGTTAACACCGTTAACTATCTTATAACTATTCCATTAAGTTTTATATAAGTTTAGGGTTTATTTTGTAAATAATAAAAACTAGTTTATAAACTTTAAAACTAAAATTTAATAGCCTCATAATATGCAAGGGCTAAATGTGTAAATTTTAAATTATTTAAACCAAACCCCCCATCTTCTTCCTTCTCGACGGCAGAACACCCACACACACTTTCTAAAAACCCTAAATCAGGTGCACGATCTCTCAAACACACACACACACACTCACTCACTCGATCTCGTCTTCCCGCAGCAGCTTCGATCATCATTTATCCCTGTTTCCGATCATCTTGTTTGTTTTTCCGGTAAGACTCGTGAACCATAATCATGTTTGCGATATGTATATATATATATATATGTGTGTGTGTGGGTGTGTGTGGGTGTGTATTAACATTCACGATCATTGCAGCACGTTCCTAATTGATTCTCTATCGTTATCAGTCAAACAGTCCGCACCGTCTCACCTTCCCGTCGCCATTAACGAACCGTAGTAGCAGCCAAAAACTCCGGTACCCGATCATCTCTTTCGTCGCTTTCCGGTGAGTTTTCACGACCGGAATACGTGTCTGTGTGATCAACATGTGTTATATATGTGCGTATGCGTATGAATCGGTATATATATGTAGATATGAATTTTTTTCAAAATGGTACATCTAAGAAAAAAAATGTGGTAAATGGATGTTTTGCAAGAAGAAGGTGGATAAGAGTAAAGTCGTTGGTGTTATAAGCGGGCTTAGCACAAGGAAAAAGCATTGTCAGGAAGTTGCAGGGTGACCGCCCCTGCCACCGGCGGTCACCGTTGAAGTTTTTCCATCTTAAAGGGGGCCGCTCCTTCCACCAGCGGTCACCCCTTTAAACCCTAAACCCCATTTTTAACGGCCGTTTAAACCGTTTAAACATGATTAAAAAAAATTATGGAGATAAAGAAATGGATTGATTTTTAAACATGTTTTAAATTTTTTTTTTTCACATTATTGCAGGTTTTGACCACTCCATTTGAAACACGAAATAATTTTTTTTTATCATCAACTATCCTCCAAACAACTTTAAAAACAAATATTTTCACATTATTGCAGGTTTTGACCACTCCACTATCCTCCAAAAAACTTTAAAAATGCAGGCTTTGCAGGTTTTTATTATTGCAGGCATCCATCAACTTTACATCAAACTTTTCCCGACAAATTTATTATGCCATCAACTTTGCAGGTTTTGACCACTCCAGTAATTGATTAAGACAAATAAGTGGTTGTCTTGTGTAATGATGACATGTAAAATTAAAAAACAACAAAGTAGATGTAGATTCAACAATATAATATTTACAACGATGTAAAATAAAAAATGAATACAATGTAAAAAACAAAAGACATGTTTTCACCGCCTGTTATGTCTTGTATAGTGATAGTCCTCGGTTCCACATAGCGGTGCTCCTGCGTTTCTTTGGGGTTGCCTACATCTTTGTACTGGTTGTTCTGGTTCAGGACCGTTTCCTTCTTCCGATTGACCCATTTGTAGTCCCAAGTCTAAACATACCGGTGATAAACCACAGAAGCGCGGTTGTTGTTGATTATCACTAGTATACTGAAACCTATGGAACTGTTGGAATTGTTGGGATTGGTTTGGAGAAATCCCACGAATAATGTTTTCTTGGGGTGTTCGGTAATCAAATAATGAGGAGACAAGATGCAGACCTTCAAGACTGGGTCGATAAACGTCCATCGATGTAGGCTGCCCAAAATTTTCAAAACTGGGTCGATAAATGTTAGACGAACCGGCTTCAAGACCTGGTGTACCTCCTTGAAAAGTACCCTGCCTAAACATTTGAAAACCCCTTGTAGAGTTTGCAAAATTTTAGAACCCATGTTGAAAACTTGAGGTGCCCTCTCCAAAATTTTGTCTGCCCTCTTGAAAACTTGAGAGGCCCGACTCTAAATTTGCAAATCTCCCATGAAAATTCGTTGGTCCCTCCCTAAAATTTGAGGTACCCTCCCTAACATTAGAGGTACCCTTAATATTCTGGTTGTTACCTTGGGAGCCCCTTCTTCCACGGGTGCTTGGTCTTCGACAAGCACGCTGTGGTATTGTGTCATCTGTTTCAAAATGAACAGGATCCGTTTGTAGATGTGGGCGATGTTGTATGGCTTCACTTTGACCAACCATTCCCATAATGTTAGTGGTCATGTTTTCAAGGGCGCTAAAATTATTATAATAATTATCAGCGCCCATATTCCTCATTCTGGGAATTTCTTGGCCAATGTAGCTTAAACCTTCCACCTACAACAATAAATTAGTCTATATATAAGTTTGGTTTATTATAAATATATATTGTACATTTTATAATATGTTGCGATTAATGGTACAAACCAACAATCTCGAAGTTCCACCAAGATCTTGAAATCCAATAGGTCGTGCATCAGGATTGACATTTGGGTTTCTCACGAAAAGAACCGTAATCTGATTGAACCTGCCGTTTTAGTGAGGGTCTACGGTGGGCGTGACGATTAGTTCCCCTCTCACTAAGTTCCGGTGCCTGTCTTCCCAGTCATTGATATAGAATTGATGGTGCTGAGACCAGTCCATGTCTGCACGACCGGAACGATCAAGTTTACGCAGCTGTGTATGCGTATTTTTGGAGAGAGGAAATGGGTGAGGGATGGTTTGAACTAAACCAAACTGGCGCATAACCCTTTCTGCCGGGTGATATTCAACTGTAGCCCAAAAAATTAAAAAAAAAACATTATGACGCCCAAGTTTGCATTCTGGACGTGCAAATCTGAGGAAGGGAGTGAAGCACGTTCCTATAAGGCGTTCAGTCAAACTACAAATGAAATAATTTAGTTTAAGTTTTTTTTTCAATACTGACTTAAAAATTACTAAAAAAAAATACTTGATTAGGTAGGAGATTCTGCAAACTAGTACCACCGGGCCACCAGGACATGTGAGGGAGATTCTTTATGAGTAACAGAATAATCCCACCTAAAAAATTAATAAATTAACTCATTGTTAATTATAAACTATTGACATTATATATTAAATAAATACTTTGCACCATATGGAGCTGTAGCATCAACATTTAACTCTTCTGTTATTCTTGGTGCCAACGGTAATATCCTGGTCCATGCCCATAGTTGTAGAAGCGACATGGTCCGCCAACCGCAATTGTTTCTGGGTTGGTTTCTTTCGATAATTCTCTATACAAACAGGCCAGTGTGGCACTGCCCCAACTTAACCCCCCATAATTATCTATGTCTTTTATATTATATAAAAAACTTAAAGAAGCATATGCATTAGTTTTATCTGCAAATAAAGTACTAGAACATAGTATAAGAATAATACAACGCGCTTGATTAGCGTACATTTCGTCAGCGGCACCCTCGTCAGGTAAAGGGTTTGATATCAAGTATTCTATTATACTACTTATTTTTATATTATGTCGTTTAATATCAGTAGGTAAGGGTCTAAAACCTAAGTACTCCTCACACATATTAGTACGATCACTTAAGTCGTACAAAGAATTGAATAAGGTGACGGGTTCACCCTCGACGGGTAAACCCCATATTATTCCCACATCTTCTAGAGTTACTGTTACCTCTCCAATAGGAAGGTGAAACGTGTTAGTCTCCGGACTCCACCTTTCGATCAATGCCTAGATTAAGGCACGATCAACTTTTCGGTATCCACAGCTGAAGACTCCCTTAAAACCAGCAACTTCAAGTTAGCCCATAACTCTTTCTGATATATAAAGATTACCTTTATATACGGAGTCCCAAAATGAACCTTTCCCGCGCTTAACGTCAATGTCGCAGGTTAACCCCCATTATGGTTTTGTCCACAGTTTTCTAGCTCTATGTTCCTCTCCTAGATACAAAACATTATGATGGATACGACCTGGGAAAACATGGAGGTTCATGTTCATGGCTATTGATTTTTAGAATTTGATGCAAGAGAAAATGGTTCAAGTGAATTGAGTCAGTAGAAATGAGTAACTTCAACTCATGTATGTCATGTATTTATACTACGAAATGATATATAGTCAAATCATTTCTTGTCTTTTTCTTCTTTTTGCATTAACATTTCATGCATGTATATAGCAGGCTTTTTATTTTTTGGAACCAGCAATTATGTCTTTGAAATGACTAGTCATGCTGGCAATATTTTTCTCAACACGAAATAATTATGCATGTCTTTTTTTTTTTTGCATTAACATGTCATGCATGTATGTAGCAGGCTTTTTGCAAGTGGGTATTTATTATCATTCAGGCTTTTGCAGAAAATGAATTGAGTAGTGTTTTGTAATCCAACGAAATTAATGAATGACTAGTCATGCAGGCTTTTGCAGGACTATTGTATTTTAATGCAGGCTTTTGCAGGACTATTGTATTTTAGTGCAGGATTTTGCAGGTATTTATTTTCATGCAGGTATATTATTATTATGGTAGCAGGTAACGAAATTTATAATTTTATTATTTCTTGAATGCATGTCTAGTCAAATCATTTCTTGTCTTTTTCTTTTTTTTTACATTAACATGTCATGCATGTAGCAGGATTTTTATTTTTTGGAGCCAGCAATTATGTCTTTGAAATGACTAGTCATGCTGGCAATACTTTTATCAACACGAAATGATTTTTGTCTCTGTATCTACGAAATGATTATTATATAGAAATTATTATCAACATAAAATGACTAGTCAGTAGCATTCATGAAACACCAAGATAACATTGGAAGTAGCATTTTATCAAAGAAATTATTATCATGCATTTATTTTTTTATTATCTAAAAAAACATGAAACAAATAACGATAACATTGGAAGTTCTAAACATGTGAGAAATGTGTGTTGTACAACTGATTAGCCATATGTAGCCTGAATTTTATGCACTTATCTTTAAAATCACCCTGCATATTCACAACTTTGTTCTTCACAAGATTCTGCATTAACATACAGACAAGCACCCCCGATTCACCACCAAGATCGTCTTCATCTTTGGGCATGTATTCGCTGCTAACAACGTGGACATTTAGGGATCGATCTTCTGGTCTTATATAAGGTCCATTGTAATGTTGCCAATACTTAATCTCTTCCAACAAAAATTGGAAAAAAATTGGAATCGATTCCAACAGTGGTAAATGAATCAACTCTCTATAATTGCATGAGTATTTGACATTAGACCAGTACTGAGTCATCTCCATGGTGTGCAAATTAATACGAACAAGTAACCATTCATCTATTTTTGTAACATATAATGGAATATAAACATACTTAACCTCCCAAAATGGAGGGTACGGACTATGAGTTCCGTTGGCATATTTG
>JAOYNQ010000001.1:4939459-4955017 GCA_026259685.1 Tagetes patula
GTTTAAGCGTTGTACAAGCATATAAAATATTAGTTTTTAGTCATTTTTAAGGTGACCCGACCTGGTTCAACCCGCACCTAGTCGAACCGGATTTTTATATATTGATACTCAAACGTTTCCTTCAAAATTTTCGACCCCCATAAAAAAAATTTCTGGGTACACCACTGTTTGAACCATGCTTAACAATTCAAAATTTGATGTTACAAAGATCTTGTTGATGTTGCAAGGTCCTTGTATGGTTCAGATGGTTGAATGATTCAGCACTTAATGGTTCAGACTGTTTGTTTCGCGAGTAAATGTCTGATGTGTTTAGACATTTGCCCGTGAATTGTTAAGCTAAGTAGCACTGGGACGGGTACGAGACAAGGGTACGGGGACAATACGGGGACGGGAAATGGCAAAACTCAAAAATCCTAGATACGGGTACGGCTAAGGTACGACAATAAAAAAAATAAAACATATATATATATATATATACATAATTAATACCAAACTAGATATATTGATGTAAAACTTAAACTTTCAAAAGTACTAAATCTACAAAAAGTAATTAATTATCAATAATAATATCATTTTCAAACTCCGGTTCATCTAGCGTGAGATCGGCAACCTCCAAAAAGTATGTGGTATGTATACAGTTTACGATTACATATGTAGAGAATGCGGATGATCATAGTTACCGTATTATGTTTCTTTTTTTTTTAACTTAATGGGCTTTAAATCCTAAAAAACATATGGAAACATTTAGGAAACTCTATGGAAACGTCCCCATTATTTGGAGACGTTTGGGAAACGTCCCCTAGGCGTTTCCTAGACGTCCCCGTCCCCCAAACTTCCCTGGTACGGGTACCTCACCTATTTAGGTGTCCCCGTGCTTCATAGTTGTTAAGCATTATACAAAGTCTGATTGGTTAAGACCTCTTATCTGAATTGGTTAAACATTTGTCTTTGAATAGTTAAGCAATATACTGGCTCTTAATGGTTCAAACCTCTTAGGGGCTGTTTGTTATCACTGAATGGCCTCTGAATCTGAGCGATTCAGAGGTCCATTCAGATTTAGATCGTTTGGTGTTGCAGCGACATCTGACCAAGTCAGACGTTTCGCATCTGAATGATTCAGACTTCAGGTCGTGTCTGAGCGATTCAGACTCGCGTCTTGCGACCAGGAAGCGACGAAAAGGTGACCAGCGTAAAAAAACCGAGCTGCTGTGGTCGATCTGATGAAGCGGTCGATGAAGAAGATGAAGACTTTAGGTGAATGTGAGAAGGGGGCGGCGATGTGAAGGAAGGAAACTAGGGCGATGGTGGTGGTCGATCTGGTGAAGCGATGAAGAAGATGTAGGTGAATGTGAAGAAGGGGGAGGCGGTGAAGGTTAGGGTTAATTGATGGGCAATAGTGGTGCTCGATCTGCAAAGTCACAATCTTTTAATTGATTGTCAAGATAGGTAGAATTAATTTATATTAGTCCAAAATAATTAATAAAACAAAATGAATAAAAATATTTTAAAATCTTATTCAGATGTTCAAACAAACAGAACCTCTTAATCATTCAGCACTTAACCGTTAAGACATCTTAACCATTCAGACATTTTAACCATTCAGCACTTAACCATTCAGCATTACTAAACAGCCCCTTAATGATTCAACACTTAATGATTCAGACCTCTTATTGGTTCAGCACTTAACCATTCAGAAGTTGTCAAACAGCCCCTAAAACTTTATAGTTACGGAATGCATGGTATAATCTAATAATTTTTTTGGCGATGATAAAAGTAGTGGTACTTACAAATATTTTTGTACTCATAATTTATCCTTTCAATATCGTAAGTATGAAAACAACAAGAGGTTGATAACTATGCAAACATTACTAGCACCACTAAGGAGTAATGTCACACCCAAAATTCCGGTTCTAGACGAATAGATAGTATTTCAGCCGCTTTAAACATAGTACAACGGAAGTCTTATAAGTTCACATGAGACAACATACTTAATTCTTCTTAGCAGCTATGTACTATGGATCTCTTTATGCCAATTCAACTTTGTCAAGTAGTCATTCGATACCTCCATGACTTGTAACACCGTGTTATAATATTGTAGTCCTTAATTGGTCTAAAATATGTGTTAAACAAGTCAGCGTTTTAGCATATGAGTTCTTGATAAAGACACAAATCCTTTCAAAGAGTATTATTAAACCAACTCTACACAAATCAAATCTGATTTACTGGTTTCCCTACCAAATGAACCTTCGCATAACATATATAACACATTTGAGTTTCACTTGTTGCAGTGCAAAGACTTGCAATCAAATATAGTAGGTACAGATTAGACGCATATATATCCACAACCATTGTGCTTAATGATTTGTTATTTGTTTAATAGTTAGTAAAGGCCCTGGTGCACTGGCGAGATGGGAGATGAGACCACCTTGTCTCGCGAGCACATCGCCCCGGGTGTGACGAGGTGATCTTGAGAGATGGGAGACGAGATAGAGACGTTGTGGCGAGGTGGGGAAAGGAGGTTGGATTAATGGGATATAGGCTACATTTCTAGTCGTTGAAGATTGTTTTGGTGTTTGTCGAAGCTAACGATGGTTCTTGCCATTGTTTCTGGCAACATGGAGCAAGTTAAGCTCCGGTGAGTGTTGCAACGACAATATTTGGTGTTGAAGTTGCAGGTTTAACTACTGAAAGACGAGCAATGGCCAGATTTGATGTTTATCTTGGTGGGGTTGTTGTTCTAGTTTCCGACATGGAGCAATTAAGCTTCGGATAGAGCTCCGTCCTCGTGTATTTTGGTGTTCATCGCCATCGGAAAAGAGAATAAAGTGATTGTTGTTTATTTTTTTAAATTTTAACATCTCACCTTATCACAACCTCATAAGGTGAGTGTCTCTAGCAATGTTTTCAGGTTCGAATCGGATTGATTCGGCCGGTTGAATCGGTCCGATCGAGATTCACGGGGTGGACCAGACCGAACCATATAGGTTTATTTTTAGTACAAAGGATCGGCCGGTTCACACCGGTGAACCGGTTGAACTAGGATTCGGCCGGTTCGAACCGGTTAGATCGTTTTTTATCAACAAATGTAGACTTAGATCATTTGGTTACGCGCGTCCAAATTATAGTTGATGGTACCTGGTTCGACTCCCAGTTTCAACATTTCTTTTTATTGTCCTTTTGTTTTTTTGTTTTTTAATGTGTTTTATAAACCAACATGTGCTAAGTGTTTTATACTATTTTTGTCGTTTTAATGTTAAATTATTTACCGTGTTAGACATAATACTTTCTTTATATTTACGTCAAACAAAGTTACTATTCTCTCATTTTCAACTTATGTTTTTTTTAACTTTGACGTATTAACGATATTAATACCGACTTTGACTAATTATTGTTTTGGCCTTTGATAACAGAGCCATTTTAATACTTTTACTTTTTATTCTACTCTGATATATTTACGAATTTAACCCCTTGGGTTTGACTCGGCTATCGTTTTGACCTCTAATTTTGGTTATCGTGTTGACCTCCAAGTTTGGATATTTTTTGTCTTTTAGTATTTGACACATTACGACTTTACACCGTAACGTACGAGAAATGAAACTTTTTTTTTATCAATGTATGTGACGAAGTCACAAACACAAGACCTGATTGTGTGACCCGTTCGCTGCATCGCGTCGGCCCGATCTTAGATCTAGTTATAGACCAACAACTAGTTTCCAAACGGTTATTCAACGTGAAACTTTTGGCGTGCTTATCTATCTATGCAACTCATTTACTTGTTTTCATTATGGGAAGTCTTTCTATCCACCGGCTAAAGGCTTATTTTAGTTGTACTCTTTCGTGTTTTACTTTTGATTCTTTATAAAAATTCGGTGTAGTTTCAAAAATTAAAGCAAAAGGATCGAACCTAGTTTATGATTGTATTTGATATGATTAATGATTAGATAAAAATCTTCTTGAAAATTTAAAAAATTTGAATCAGATAGAAGTGAGAAGTTAATATTAAGAACAAAGTTTGTTATTTTTATCATAATAAAAAGCAAATAAAGATTAAAAAGAAAATAAAAGGTTTAAATTGTAGGTTTCTAAAAGTTTAAAGGGTGTATAAGAACTAAAAACAAGAAAGATGGCACCACCCGAAACTAAATACAGTAGAACTTCCATAATTTAATACTCGATTTAAACCTTTTGCTTCATGTAACAAGAATAGAAGGTAAGAAACTCTTAGGAACTGTTTGTTTTATCTCTTATTGATTCAGTTCAATGTTTAATCATTCAGATTCAGCATTTAGAGCGTTTGTTTCATAAAAAAGAGCCTTTGAATAGTTCAGTTAAATGTTGAATGGTTAAGAGACAGAGAGATGCTGAATGAAACTGAATGAAGCATATACCAACTTTACTCTCATCTGCATTTCTAGCTTAACATCACTTTTATGATAAAGCCTCTTAATAGTTCAGACCTCTTAACCATTCAGCATCTAATTATTCATATTTTGCCAAACAGCCTACTTGATTTACTTTTTAGTTTATCTTAACTTACTCGAAGGAATACATATTTTAATAGTGATTTTAATAGTTCTAACTATTTGATATTAGTCGTTATTGACACCAACTATTGCAATACTTGATAGGATAATAATATTTATCATTTTTGCCACCAACGATCCACCGTTAAAAACTTAACGACGTTAAGTTTTTTAGAATTCTAGACCGACGTTTTAGGGAACTTAATTGAAAAAAGAATACAAGCCGATTGACATTAAACCTACCTAACAATAGTCCAAACAACTTGTGTTCTTCCAATTGAAACACCTTTAAGTTTAAACATCTGGTTGAAGCACCAATTTGTCATTTGAATCACTGTTTTGATATTGGTCGTTATCAATACCAACTATTAAGGGCCAGTTGATCAAAGTCGAAACTCGTTACATACTTTTTACTTACACGGTGATTCATAAATTATAGTATTGTACCAACAAGTTTTAAGCATGCTTTTTTCTTTAAAAGTGAAATGCATGATTCAAAACCTAAATTTTATATTCACTAATTTCATTGTGAACAAAGTAAATAATATGGCCAAACTAGAGTATCCTATTACAACTTCTATTGTTGGTATAAGATTCAAAAACTGTGCATTGTAAGTTCTAAGATTCAAAAACTTTATAACCTGAAAATTTACAACTAACCATCATACATATTTACATCCCCATAAGAACTAAAGTTCACTCCATAATACAAAAACCGCTACAAGTATAAAGAGCAAGAATCACCGACATACAAGCCCATCCAAACTGGTACCATGTCCTATGCTCCGAGTGCACGAAAAGAGCATATCCACCATAAGAATAACTTCATTTGTGAGGATCATGAAGGGCTCCCTGAACCCAAATTCACGTAAGAAGCAACCAGATATACGAGTAGCATGTAAACACAATGGTAATGACGACACCACAAACGCAAAAGCATTTTTTTTATTAATGGAGGGCATATTGAACAGTAGTTGTCGTGACCTAGTGATCGCCCATGGAAATACGGATCCAAAAATACTACCTGACAAAATATGCGAGAACATAGCAGCTATCCCCGAGCACATAACTCTCCCACAAACAACACTGAGCCCTAAGTGATCACCACAAATAGGCCCCTCCAGGCTCCAACACTACCATTCAACATATAAAACACCTACAACATAACCTAATGAGACTTTGCATGAAAAAAGAGCCGAACCTTCAAGCAAAACACCTACAAAAAGAGCTGAATCCATTCTGACTTGTATTAAAACGGTCATTTTTTCAATCGGTGCAATCTTACCCAAACATTTAATGACCCAACACCCTCCCTAAACCGACCCGCCCGTTTTTCTAGGTGTAAAAATAACAAGATGCTAAAGAATTGTTAACACTAAATGTTATGCTAAAGGGGTGTATGGTGCTCTCAATTTTCTTTTTCTTATATTCCTTTCTAAAAGAACCGGCTCAGCAGTCACGGCAAAATTTCTTCTCAAACAAGCTGAAAATTCAGCTTGTCCTCGACTCGTCCGTGGTTCAACAAGTTAGCTTATTTTTTTAATAAAATTAATACTGAAACGATAGGATACAAAAATATATAGAAGCTAAACATTACAGAAATTGAATGCTGAGAATAGAAAATTTTAAACAATGCATTAGCATTTTAAGACCTTGAGCAACCGATCAGTCGCAGTGTCATAGGCGAGCCACAAGGGGAGAAGAATAAAAAGAATGAACCTAAGATAAGCAGCGCTGTAGGTTGGGGTTAGCTTGTGCTGATTTTACTATAGTTTCTTTTAAGTTGATTTCAAACGAAGTAAGAGCCACGGGCTCTTTGAACAGTCCTACACCTCCTTACCTTCCTGATCAGGTTCCCCGTTCCCCTAAATTTGAACCACGTACCCAAAAAATATAACTTAAAAAGAGACAGTCCTAACAACCATGTCGACGGAAACCAATTGTTGTAACAAAAAGCAGGAAATGAAATATCACATTGACAACGGTTAGGAAGCCATCTAATAGATCTAACCAGACCAACTGTTTAGTACACAATAAAGAATGGGCTTTGCCTAATATTGAACAATTGGAAGATGGCATTTCATATGTTTAAGGGGTCAATCACTCAATCATGTACCTTGTTTAGTTTGAGCTTTCAGTTTATCCAGCTGTTTCCTCAAATAAGCTTGTTTTAACTTCTCTCTCCGAGCAGCCACCTGCTCTTGCCTGCGAACTTTCAGTTCAGACACTTTTTCCCGAGCTTGATTCACTTCTTCGTGCACTTCCCTAAAAACATCACACAACAATTTCTTGATCAGCAAGCAATCTTCTACAAAAAAAACACTTTTGGGCCAAAAAAAACAGAAATGATATGTTTGGAAAAAGTACCTTACAAAACGCTTATGTTCGTCATTGTCTACTGTACCAGCTGCCCTGCCGAGGCCCATAGCCCGTGTATCAGGCAACACAGGTTCTTCATATGTATCAGCCTCGTGGTTGTTTATTTCTAAGGAAAAGGGACTATGTCTTTGAGGTTGGTGTGATTCATCTTTTACAAGGGTCTTTGTAAAAAAATCAACACAGTATTTCTCCTTATCTTCCTCATCAGATACTTCTCCCCTTGCCAGCTTTTCATACAACTCGGCTTTTTTCTCTAAGGCTGCATAGCTTGCGGACCCATCTTTCTCTGCTTTCATCTCCAACTTATCCCTGTAATTATGCTACAATTTGTTATGAAAAAATAGCCAAACGGTTTTCAGGAGTTTGAGCGCTGCTTTTCATTTAGGAGAAAAGAAAAGGCCCAATAAATTTATAAAGAATGAGATACAAACAAAGCACACCCCTAGAGGGATATCTTGCAACCAAAACCAAAAACCAAACAGTGAGACATAGTAATATTCCATTAATAGTTTGGACGATTAAGAAGAGTGGGATGAGGGCAAACATAACCTATCAATCTATCATGGAAACCAAAAACTAGAAGACTAAACATGGAACCAGATAAGTTAAAAAACACATACAAGTTAGCAGCTGATCGGACTAGCAGGGATCTAACGTTCAAATCCAGCGTCCAAAAAATTGAAGGCCACCTGAACACTTGCCTTGCCTAGACTACTTACATGACCCTATTGCTTATGGCGAAAGCTAACAGATTCTCACGAATCAACGACTATGTGGAACTTAGATCATGGGCAATACACAAAGATAGATTTTCCGATCCCCATTTCCCTAAAACAATGTATGTATACTAATACCAGTAATGTTACTTGGGAAAATTCAAACATTGAGAATGGGTCAACAAATGGGTATGGATTAGATGTTACGGGTGGGGTAGATCCATTGGAGCCCCATTATGGAGGATAAGGAAAATGTCAACATGATAGCAGAACACTCACGTTTCCACCACAAGCAGTTTTTATTTTTAATTCATCATGTCTTAGTAGTAATCAATTTCTTATTCTTCAGTAGCTTAAAACATGGGGTTTGCGGTCTTTATGTACTCGTATCATCTTAATGAAGTGGTGGTGAGTTTTATGAACAATTTTCTACTGTTTTTTTCTTTTGTGAATGACTGGTGTTTCTTTTCATTGCTAGAACAAAATTGGCTAATTTGTGTGGCGTTCTTTGGATTCTATTATTGAATTTTGGTGGTGTTTCTATATCCTAGACTCAATTTTAGATAGCCCTACGAATTCAAGAGTGGTGTTTCTGTATCTCTTTGACTCATTGCCTATCCGTTTTCAATTGAATTCCAAATTCTACCCGCTACCAATCTGATTTCTATCAATTGGTATCAGAGCCTAAATGGTCTTGAACTCTCCTTCAAAACCCAATTTCCAAAATCCACAACAGTTACCCAATTTGTACCATCGATTTTATCACTTCAAGTCTGACCACCGATGGCTTACAAGTCTGTTGAGTAGCAACTTAAGGAATTGCAAGGCCAATTTCATAAACAGATAAACTAACTATCACCTTGCAACATCAGGGAGGATGGGAACAACCCCCCCCCCCCTCTCTCATTACCGACCAGACGGAGAGGACGATGATTAACGTTCTCAAAATGGCGACTACAACCCCTATGGTCGTCATAACCAACACTCCAATCACAACAATGATATTAAGGTTGACATACTCAAGTATCATGGTCATCTTGACCCGGATGAATTCATTGATGGGCTCCGCACCGTGGAACGGGTGTTTTATTATAACTTTATAAGCAAACGTGTGCATCAACTTGCTAGGAAAATGTGTGTACCCAACGCGAGAAACTCAGTAAGGAAAAGATTCGATCTTGGAACAAAATTAAGAAATTACTCAAGTTCAAGTTCATCCCTGTGTATTATCTTCAAGAAAGCTTTTAGAATTACATGCTATCAAAAAAGGAACAAGGAACGTGGAAGAGTATTCACAAGAATTTGAACAACTACTTGTGAAGTGTGATCTCAATCCAGATGACTTGCAGACTTTAGTGCGATACGTTGGCGGTTTGGGCCCGACAATCGCTAATATAGTGCAGTTACAACCCTATTCTACATTGGCTAAACTTACCCTTCTTGCACACAAGTTGAAGCCTAACAGAAGACTCAAACCAAGGTGGATTCAACAAAAACATTGGGTAAGTCATCCTACACTACATTTGTTTCTTTTTCAGTGGCATCACCAATCCAAAGTCCTTTCAAAACTAGAAATACCTGAAAGTTCTGGAGCAATGTCAAAGAATGCAAGGCGTTGTTTTCAGTGCCAAAGGTTGGCTTATATTGCATCGAAATGTCCCAACAAACGGATTACAACCCTTACTGAGTATGAAGCTGTGACAGGGGCCAAGTATGATGAAGAACCGAATAAAATTTAAGTTGTAGAAGAAGTGGAGAAAGGTCCATATGAAGGTGAGTGTTTGATGATTTAGCATGTGCTAAACGGGACTGCAATTCAAGGTGATAACATGCAAAGAGAGTCTTTGTTTCATACCCGCTGCACCATACAAGAAAAGGTATGCTCCTTAGTTGTAGATAGTGGGAGTTGCACCAATGCTCTCTCTCAAACTAGGGTTGCAAAAGTATGTTTCTCCGTATGATCTCCACTGGCTCAATCAAGGGAAAGGTATTTGAGTAGCAAACCGTGTTTTACTCTCATCATTGTGGGAACAGGGTACAAAGATGAAGTTTGGTGTGACAATATCCTAATGGATGGTTGTCATCTATTGTTGGAATGCCCTTGGTTATACGATCGTCGGGTCGTCCATGACGGATATAAGAATACCAATTCGTTTGTCAAGAATGAGAAGAAGATAACCCTGGTTCCAACAATATACCCAACTGTCCATAGAAGTCGCACTTTGATTTTAAGTAAGACGGATCACTTAGCTCTACAATATCTTAACCGGGTTAACAAAATGCTTGCGGGGTGAACATAATGGATCAAAAACAACCTACATGAGTGTTGATCACGAGCCAATAAGGGTCGAACAATAACCCACTGTAAACGTTCTTAGTGCAGCCAAGAAAAAGAAATCAACTCCATTTTTTGTGCTACTTTTCTCCACTAGTCATGCTTCTGAACTAACGATTGAAAATGCATGTTTGAGGAATGGGAGGATAATAGCAGTAATGTTACATGGGAAAATTTAAACATTGAGAATGGGTCAACAAATGGGTATGGATTAGATGTTACGGGTGGGGTAGATCCATTAAAGCCCCATGAGGGAGGATAAGAAAAATGTCAACATGATAGCAGAACACCCATGTTTCCACCACAAGCAAATTTTATTTTTAATTCATCATGTCTTTGTTTTTCAGTTTATTTGCATAACATAGTCACAAGTACTTTTAGCTTTATTAGTAGTAATCAATTTCCTATTCTTCAGTAGCTTAGAACATGATTTCTTCCATTGCTAGCACAAAATTGGCTAATTTGTGCGGTGTTCGTTTGATTCTATTATTGAATTTTGGTGGCGTTTCTGTATCCTTGATTTAACTTCAGACAGCCCTACGAGTGGTGTTTCTATATCTCTTTGATTCGTTTCCCTATCCGTTTTCGTTTGAATTCCAAATTCTACCCGTTACCAATCTAATTTCTATCATATACTATAATTAATTTACATAAAACATATTAACCCAGCAGAACTAACAACACAAAAAGGAAGTATAGCTACTTACTAGAACACTAAACCTAATTACCTCTTACCTTAGCTTTGCAATTCAAAGCAACACATCTTCCATTATACGAAGCACTAGTAAATAAAGTTTACAATCTAGGTCAATTGATGGTTGAAGATAGAGAATAAAACCCACAAAACAAACAACAATTGGGTTCATTACTTACTTATGAGAACGATCGTCAACGCCGGAGTTTTTGCCAGCATAAGGATCATTTGGAGCGATCTTCTTCTTGGCACGATGCACATCGAGTTGGTCAGGATTGTTATTATGATTGGCGGTTTTGGCCTCTTCTTGGGACTTGTATAATTGAGCCTTGAGCTCTAAAATGGACGACGGCCCTACACCGGCGATGGCACGGTGCTTTTTGGGCATGATTGATGACTCCGTCAACCATCCTAGTGATTCAACCACTACTCTCTTCTTCTTCTTCTCGCTCCCATCATCACCCATCTTTGATTGATGGATCGATTGATCGATAGATAATGCTTTATTAGGGCTTTATTATGTCATTCATACAAAAACCCAGATAAACAAACAAACCAACCGACGATAACATGCTACCAAATTACTTTTTACCCAAAACTAAATACTAGTCGCACGGTGGTGTAGCGGTTAGCTCATGTGATCGGGTCTTGTGTATGTAACTTCATCTTATACGTTGATAAAAAAAAGCTTACTGTTGCGTACGTCACGGCATAAAGTCGTAATATATCACATATTAAAAGTCGACTAAATATGAAAAGTTAAAAGTCAAAATGATAACTCAGTCAAATCTGAAATGTTAAAGTCGTACTATATGTCAAGTAGAGTAAGAGACCAAAGTCGAAGAGTTATCAGAGGCCAAAATGATAATTAGTAAAAATTGAAGACTAAAATCAAAATATATCAACTTTTATAAAAAAAATTGGATTGTCACGTGGCAACACGTGGTTGATCCATATGACACCAAGTGTTTGGCTGTGTGTATTTAACTTGTACAAACACAAGCCTCTACTTCACTTGAAATACAATAAGGAACCGACATATGTCAAAGTCGGGGCCAGTCTTGAGAGGGCGGCAACATGGGTGACCGCCCATGTACCTAAACGATTTATATATAGTACTGTTAGTAACGACTAAAATGCTTTTAGCAGCAAAATATTGTTGCATGTTAAAAATTGTTTAAAATTTTTTTCTTTGATTATATAGTCTTAGGGTTAAAATAATGGTTGTGGTTTTATTATAAATGCTCATTTTTTGGTCTCGTTCGGACCAAGAGATTTTTAAATATATTCAGGACCGGTCCTGAACACAGCCACACCAAAGCTAACTTTTAGCCCTCCCAGCTAGCTCTTAGTCGGTTTAACTAGGTTATAGAGCCATACGATTACGACATGCCACATGCATCCGGCTAGAATACATCCATGTACGGTGTTGTCAAGTACTAGTTACCATATTGCCTAGTTAGGCCGACTAAGGGTGAGCCAAGAGCCCCACAAGTCGGCTCCGGTACAACTAGCGTTGAGCATTTCAAGAGTAGACTTGTGAAAGATCCGGGAACCGACCCACCTATAAAACATGGTTTCGGTTCAAGGTTCTATTTTTAGGCACTATATGGGTCGCGGGTCTAGTTGGGTCAAACTCGTGGGTCTTAAGGGTATACTCTTGAACCTGTAAAGATGAATAGTTAAATTTCAAACCTAATATTTATATGATATCCAACAACAAACGTACAAGCAAATGAGACTTGATCATTAGATTTCTTCTTAATTATCTTTGATCGTTAGGTATGTATTTAATCTTCTTTCTTGCAATACTAAGCAATGGTTTTTGAGTTTCGAATAGACTAAACAGAGCATCAACAGGTTTATTCAATCTTCTATCAAGTATAAATATTACTTGATAATTTGTCAAGTATAAACAGAGTATTCAATCTTCCTTTTTATATACATATTACTTTATTTCTATCGAGTTTATTATTGTTTTAAATTGTAGTTGTGCGACACCCTACCCGGTGGCGGAAACACCGGGTTGCCATAGAAGTTGAATATCAATAGTAAACAAAACACATAGTATTTATTTATTAACTCTAATAATGGTATAATAACTTTGGAACATGAGTCTTAAATAGAAACGACAAAAGTAATAAAACCAAAAACAGTAAATGCAAAGTCTTTATTATTATTCTATGTCCAAGGCAATCCTATGTCTTGGCAAAAGCAGCAAAATAATCATAAGCATCACCTGAAATATGTGAAAATAAAGTTAGCTATTTAAAGCTACTGAGTAAACTACAAATTGATATTTAATAATATAGAAATCCGTAATCATCATAACATGCTGCGCAATCTTACATGCATAGTTATTTCATATCATTCTCAACCATGTCCCCTTGCTCACACATTGTAAACCATCATTGTAATATAACTTGTAGCCATTTATCATGAGAAACCAACTCATGTATTAATTAAAGATAACTTTTCCAGCAACCGTCACGTAACCGTCTCGATATTTAAGTTATCAATAATTATTTAGCAACTTAGAGACATGACATAGCAATAGCAACTTGCATCATCATATAGCAATTTGTAACATCGAATAGCAACTTGTAACATTGTAATTGTAATTGTAATTGTAATTGTATGGCTGGGTTTAAATCACCTATCGTTGTTGTACATGTAGGTGGGTTTGTCAGACCATTAGCGCTAACACTGTACCGGTGGGATTAGAAAGTAACAATACTACTTTAAACTACCACATAAGTTTGCATCTTGTCCGGAACAAGACTAACACATTTTATGATCTCTTTTGGAAAACAAAATAGAAAAATGGAAAACATTATATAGTAATAGAACACATATTTCAGCCCCAAAACGTAAAAGTAAAAAGGGGAGTGAATTTACCCACCTTAAAACTCGGGCTCGAAACAAATAGCAAATAGATTAAATTGAACCGATGATTTCCCAAATACTAGAATCATCTAATTAGTTGGGAAAACCTGATTTAGAAACGAAACAAATAGTATAGCAACTAGAATCAAAACTAGAAATTCTAGGGTTTCGAATTTGAGGATTAGGGTTTCAAATTTCAGTTTGGGGATTAGGGTTTCAAAATACTTTGCATTACTTGATAAACGGCATCATTTCAAATAATATATTTTTTTAATGAATATTTATATAACGCCAAAGGACACTTTATATATTTTCCTTAGAAACACTTTATTATTTTTACTTTAGTTTGTAACATATATAAAAATTCATAAAGATTCCCATTTGTATAAGCTAGTATTTATATAACTTTGTATATGTTTATAACTATTTAAACATATTTTTATAGTATTTTTAAAGTATATTTGTAATTAATAGATTTATAAAACTAAATTTGTAAAATCATGGTTTTGGCTATATTTTTTAAGATTTTAACGTTTTTATAAAATGTATAATATACTATTAGTATTAGGTTTAAGATAAATGCTAAAAAAATAATTAACAAGATAGTTAAACAAAAGTTAAAAATATATGCTTGTCCAACCAGGGACCTTTTTTATTATAACAACAACACTAATCAGCTGCACTAAGTCTTTTTATTGTTTAAAAACGGATCATAAATGGTTTTAACATGTTTCAGATAAAATCCCCAATTTACACATAAATCCTAGAACATGAATTCGCAAATTGCACCGGGTTCACACAACAAAATTAGAAATTGATAGAGGGCTTTGAATCTATACATGATAAGGATCATTTTAATATAAAACACTTACATGATTGGTAATGAATTGAATCGATTGAGAACAAAGAACAAAGATGACGAGTTCGGATTCAAAAGAGAACTTAGAGGCTGTTACAATCCAATTGCTCTTGTAGATTTGATCCTTGCAATGCGAAAAGCAATAACCCTAACATAATTGCAGATTGTATTAAGGATTTGGAGATAATTGAATGTAGAACACAATGAACAAATATGAAACCACTTACGGATTTTGGATGATATTTGCGAGAAATTGAAGTTGCAGAGAGTGAGAAGGTGATAGAGAGATTGTGTACACATAATGAATTGGATTAATTTTGGTTCTACGCTATTGAATGGGTTCGAGTTGAATGACGAGTTAAATGAGATTAATTGGGTGTTAATTTGATGATTTTAATTCAATTGATTGTTGCAAACAGATTGTAAACGTTGAGATTACCGTTGATTCAATTTGTTGGATTTATGCGTTTTGGTCGATTTAGTTAATGTGGGTTTTAATGTTCGGTTTAGAAACGTGAATTTAAGCGACCAAATGGTGATTAAAGTCCGATTAAAGGTTACTAACGAGTTCGAAACTTGGCAATGAACATTTTATATAGGTTCGATTTGGTTCAAAAAGCTAAAAAACACGTTTATGGGTCTCGCCGGAAAACAGGTTTGGCCGGAAAATGCTCCGGCAACTAAGTGCCGGAAATGCAGGACACATGCGACCAAAGGGGGGGGGGATTTTAGTTAATTTACACTTTTGGTTCTTCCACTTTAGTTATTATTTTTAACATCAAATAAGTTTTAATATAAGTTTGAAAGTTGATAGTTTTGGCACAAAGTTAATTATTCCTTTATTTTAACCAACGAACTTAACCTAGTTGAAGCGTAACGTTTATATAAGTGCCGTTTTTATGTTTTTAGCTCCTTTCTAGCGTTAAATGGTTATTTTGAGACTTAAATACGTTTTTATCTTTAATAATCTTTATAAAATTTCTTTTATAAAATACAATTATATATATATATATATATATATGGGGAGGGTTCATTTGATCGAGAAGAGCATATATTGCGAGAAGAAAAAGAAATTACTAAATTCTTCATTTTTTTCAACCAAAAACGTTTTTAACTTACAAAACAATGATAGAAATGCAACATTTATTCATTAACTTTGATATTCA
>JAOYNQ010000001.1:4978153-4988681 GCA_026259685.1 Tagetes patula
ATAATCTAAATGATACATATAATTGTTTTACAAAATAGTCATTTTTGAAATTAAAAAAAAATTACCAATAATTTTAATTGCCCGTTAAGCATCTAACGGCCGTTAGAATTTTTTTTAATTTTTTTTTAATTTTTTTATTTTATAATTACATTTGTAGTATAACGGCCCGTTAAAGACTTAACGAGCGTTAAATCAGTGTTTGGTTAGATTGTTAGATGTGTGAATAGGGCATCTATTTATAAATCCTTGAATATATCACTATTTATTTTAATTTTTTAGTTTAACTAATGTGTTTACACGTGTATGAAACCTAATAGATATCTATAATCCGATAAAAGAAGCAATTTTTTTAGTAAGTTTGACAAAAATTATTTTTATTTTTGTTTGATTAATAATCTTATCATCCATGAAAGCAACGTTTAACCTAAAATGAAAAAGAAAGATTGATTCTAATATCTCCCTTTTCAAAAGCTAGGAAAGATTAATTACGTGTTTCTTTTTTCATAGCTTTCTTGGAGAAGATGCAATGTGGATTTGAAGTTGAAGTGGTGGCGTCAACTTTTGTTTTACAAAAAGAAAAGAGAGGAGCGTGTAGCATACCACCGTATGTTATTGACCGACCCTCTATAGGCTCCTTTGGTGCATATGACCCACAACACCACCTTTTTGGCCGACCATTGTTTAGCCCTTCTACAAAACCCGGATGTGCTTTCATTCTAAGCAACATAACAATAACTTTTTTATGTAGTGAAACAAGATATTATGTTTGCCAATTTCTTATTTTTGGTTACAAGTTAGATAGTTTAGAATCTAAACACTTTATCTCCATACGTGTTACCTTACTAGCCATATCATCATGAAGTACCGGGGGTGCCTCAGTCATTGCTGTTTTTTTCGTAAAAAGTACCGGTTATTTGATATATATTAGAATAGGCCCCTTTATAAGAAGCCCACAAAAACCCACCGGATACCACTTTTTAATGATATATGCAAACGTCTTGGGTTTTGGAGCTGCATTTGTGTCCGCAGATTGTGCGGACGTCGCAAAGTTTCAGAAAATTTCCAATATCGAATCTGTTTTCTGCACCCCTTGCACGCGGGGAGGTGTGAGACTAAAAGACAGCATAAGAAGTTAATATGACTTGGAAGCTTAAAAATATAGGCTAGGAAAATTTTGTTTTCGCACCTATCTGGGAAAAGATGCAATTTCATCCTAACCAACCAACTACTTTAAGAGTTGACCTTTCATTAACAAACATTATCTAACATATTTTAGGCATGCGTTTGTTAAATTATTGTTTATTTTTTATGTATAAGAAATCTTGGTTTGAATGAATGAATAAAAATTAGATATTTAGAATTTTTATTGTTTGACTTGACCGTACCGAATACCCGACCCGCACATATAACCCGAAAAATTTCAAGTCTCGTGACTTGAAACCCCCCGTGTAAACCTTCAAGCTTCGTCACTAATCATGAACTTCATGAACTACCTCCAACATAACCATAAACAAATCATATCCTTTGAGTAGTATAATCGTATGTTAAACCATCACTAACAACCGCCTTATTTAATAAGGATAGAAAGATGAATTTGACTGATATCAACCATGACATCCTAAAAATTATATCTAAGAGATTTTCAGTTTGGGTTTGATCAGGTTCCTCATATCGATTTCATTGATTTTCTAGTAAGCTAAAAAGTTAAATGGTGTGCATATATAGAAATCCATAGCTTAATATATGTGAATTCGGTTTCCTTAATTAACCAAAAGTCAAAACTCAAATATATTTATTTTAGTAAACTTCGTTTTGTTTTCTTGACATTTGTCTAAAATAACCGTTTGCATACAGTAGTACAAAATTACGTTTTGTCTCCCTAAATTTACTAATTTGCAGGGGCGGAGGTATGCACTTTCGAGCCGTAGCCCGGGCTACGGCTCAACTTTTGGTGCGTAATGTAAAATTTGATGTTTTTTCTTTCGTTTTATGTTTAGGATACACTTAAACAGTTAAAAGGCTACCCCTGAACAATCAAAACTGACTTTTGTTGTCAATTTTGTTTGAAAAAATGCCAAGAAAATGATAATATTTGTTAAAGTTGTCTAAAATTTGTTAATAATTTTCAAAAAATTTATGATAAAAGTCCGGATATTGCTAATGATATGCAAAAAAATGACGTTTTGTAAAAGTTTACGTCAAAATTTTTTTTTTGTACCAGTGTCGCAAAAAAAAACTGTACAAGTGTAAGACAATTTTATTTTGAAGGATACCCCTGATATTCCGGGCTAGCTCCGCCACTGCTAATTTGTCACCGTTTGCTACATCTGAATTGATTCCGTCAAAAGCAAATGTTAGTCGGTCTCATATCTTTACCACATATGTCTACCATTGATTAGGAAAAGTCTTGAAAATGACTAAAGTGCCTGTCACGTGAGGGACATATGGGTCTGACTAACGTTTGCTTTTGACGTAATTTATTTGAATGTAGCAACCGGTGACATATTGATAAATTTAGGGAGACAAAACACAAATTTTAAACTATTGTATGTAAACTGTGAAGTAAGTAAAACCAAGTTTACTCTTTTTTTTGGTTTGGTGTTCGGTCCAATCAAATACTAAACACCTCTAGTGTGTGCATTATTACCTTTACAACATTCACAACCTGTTTTGTATATATACATATCTATCTAATATTTCAGAGTTTTTGGGGGGAAAATTTGAGAGGGAAAATTGTTTGAGCGGTCAAATAATTGGGCTTCAAAACTACATTGCTATTTATGGCAACTTCCACTCATTGATTTCCAATCAATTGTGTTCTATATTTTTGGTAATACTTTTGTGGTTTCAATAAATCCAGTTGTTAAAGCTTTATTTATTGTTTCGTTTTTTTATAAACAAACTCTAATTTCAAATTCAATATGATGTATAATCAGTATTCGATTTTAATAACATGTTTAATCAATCCGGTTATTGAAGCTTTATTTATTGTGTTCTATATTTTCAATTTTTATCTTTTTTTATTTATATATTTTAGATTTATTCCGTGTGTATACACGGGTTTTAAACCTAGTGTAACGATAAATTTAATTAGTGAGTTTCATATATTTTTATGCAGTGGTTATAACTTGCAAGTTGTTTTGAATGTACCAGGGAGAAAATTATAAAAAATGATATTATTATTTGTATATTTAAAAAAAAACATTATTCATTGTTTATTTTTTAATATTTTTGAAAATAACTATAAGTAAGTAGATAGAAAAAAATAATAATAAATATATAATTAATATTATTAATAAAAAATACGAAAAAATAACGATATTAGTAAAGTTACAGGCATGCGAAGGGAGACGCTAATGCTCTTAGAGCTATAAAAGAAAATACAAGCATGTACAAACTAAGGGACCGCTTGTTTCAGCCTTTTAATGGTTCAGATGTCTGAATGGTTCAGCACTTAATGGTCAGACTGTTTGTTTCGCGAGCAGATGTCTGAATGGTTAAAATATTTGCCTCTGCATGGTTAAGCATTATATAGAGTCTGAATGGTTAAGAGCTATTATCTTAATTGGTCAGAGATTTGCCTTTAATTAATTAAACAATATACTAGCTTTTAATGGTTCAGACCTCTTACTGATTCAGCACTTGATGGTTCAGACCTCTTATTAATTTAGCACTTATCCATTCAGATGCTGCCAAACAGCCCTAAGTGTATATAATATTCCGTAATGCTCTAAAAATAATATTATTAAATTAAATAACTTTAAATTATTATTAAGCCAAACAAAAAACAAAAGTGAGGGACCCTAACCAAACCGCCCATAAGTGAAAGTCACAATCATCCATCCATTATCTAATAAAAATAATACAATTTCAAATAACACCACCTTTTCCTTCCATTATCAAACACAACATCCACCAAAACCATATTCTCTTCCATTTCCTCAAAACACATTTCCCCTAAAACCTGCCTACTTTCATTCATGCTTCTTCTCCTCATCTAAACCTTTCATCATGGTTCAACCCAACAAGATTGGTATCAAATCCCACCCCTTTAAATTAAATAACCAACTCCTACACAACCTTAAACCATCATCATCACCATCATCTTCTTTACAAGCCCATGAAAAGCTAAAAAAGATCATGAAAAAATCAAGATCAATCAAAAATGAATCACCCTGCAGAAAGAAAAACACCCCAACAAATCCAACACCTGCAACTCCACAAAAACAATCACCAAACTACATGAAAACCACCACAAGTTTCGAAGCAAGAAAAGAACAATCACCCAAGACACCAAAACCAAATGGGTCAAGGACATTGAGTTTAAAGACATCAAGTTTAAAGACGGTGAGAACGTTAACTAAAACGCCTAGTTTTAAGCCTGTGAGGTCTTTAAAGAAGGTGATCATGTGTGAAAAAGAACATGTTGATGCTCGTAAGGCAACTTGTTCTTCGACGTTGAAGGACTCGAAGTTTCCGAGTTACTTGCAGTTAAACCCTGGTGGGACTGAGTTAGATGGGACTTCAGCAATGAAAGTGTGTCCTTATAGTTATTGTTCACTCAATGGTCATCATCATGCCATTGTTCCACCATTGAAGTCTTTTATGTCAGCAAGAAGAAGAAGTTTGAAAGCTCAAAAGGGTTTTAAGCTTGGGTGTTTATCTCCACGCCAAGTTAAGCCTGGTGTAAAGAAAATTGACGTTAAAGAGCCGGTTGTTTCGGCTCCAGAGGACAATAGAGGTTTCTTCGTTGATATTTATTGTAAAGACAAGATAGATGATGATGATTTGGAGTGTTGTGAGTTTGATTGGGAGGAGGGTTGTTGTTCTGATTCAGATTTGAAGTTGCAAGGGATTAATGGTGGTGATTTTGAAGATCAAGCCGGGAAGAAGAACAAGACGAGTGTTGAGACGTTGTACGATGAAGAAAGTGTGAGTTCGGGAGCCTGGTCGGAGGAAGATGGTGATTCTGATTCCGCTTCAGATAGTTCGTGTGACCGGATGAAGATTGATCAAGATTATGTGAATTATGATGCTTTTGAGGTGTCATCAACTGGAGAAGTGGATGTAAGTGATGAATATGATGATGAAGTTGAAGGTTTAAGTCATTTGATTCGAGATCAGGATATCGATTATCAGCAAGAAGAACCGAAGACTGTCCCTGATTTTGCGGAGACGCCAAAGGATGGAACTGAAAAAAATCATACAACCATAATCTACAACATCATACAGTTTAACATATCTGTGTTTGTCAATGGGGAAAAAACAGAACATACTGTGCAGGTACCTGCTGCAAGTTGTGATAAAATGGAGACAGAGGATGGCATGGGAGGAAGCGAGATGAATCAAAAGGTTTCAGCTGATGAAGAGGTTACGTTTGATGTTCAAGATATTGCGTCAATCGAGCAGCTGAATGGGATTGAAAAACAGGATGATAGTGAGCAAAACTGCAATGAAAATGAAGCATCCAATCAGTCAGACATGGATGAAGAACCAGCAAGCGGATCGGATGTGGTTCAAACGCAGAGCACAGATGAAACAACATCCGAAACAGATATAAAGATGAATTATTTTTGTGAAAAGGTTGCTGATAATGATGAGGCTCCAGACGACAAAATAAATCTCAGAGGCAGTAGGAAGCCTCATGACGAAAGTGACGATGATTCATGGGAATTCAATCCACGAGGACCGAATTTTCTGCCCGAAACACCAGACCCAGATGCGGAAAAAGTGGATTTGAAGCATCAGACGATGGATGACCGAAAGAACGCAGAGGAATGGATGGTAGACTTTGCTTTACAGCAAGCAGTTACGACGCTTGCTCCAGAAAGAAAGAGGAAAGTTGCATTGCTTGTTGAAGCTTTTGAAAAGGTGATGCCGGTTCCGGTTCCGATGTATGAAGCACACAACAGACATACTTCAAAAGCTTTTACAAATTCAAGACCCATGCAAGCTTGCAGCTGACATAAGGTAAGTTGCTACCTTACTATTTTAAGAACAAATTTAAAGAAATTTGTAGTTTGATTCAAACTTTGTTATATATTTGTGCAGGTGAGATTCACAAACATCAGTTAATGGTCTGCAAAGCAGTGCTGAAAATTAGATGATGAAGTGTTATGGATTGAGTTGATATAAGAAAATTATAGTTGAAATGTGTGATTTGTTCTAGAGAAGGTTTGTTAATCTATCAATATATGACTTGTGTTGTAGCTGAGGCACTTTTGCCTCTTGAATATTTAAGAAGTGTGTAATGTTATAAGTGTGTCTTTAGTTATATTTTGGTTTATTACCACGTAGTCATTGCCGGTGGTAGATCCAGAACCAAATATCAGGGGTATCCTGTCAGAAAATTTTCGCTCAAGGGTATCATAATTTTTTTAGGGGTATCCTAATACTTAAAATTATAAGAAAAAAATGTATCATGATACTTAAACCAGTGAAAACTATACTTCGTAATGAAAGTTGAGGGGTAGCCTGAGATACCCATGGGCTCTTCATAACTCCATCTCTGACTCATTTCTTCAAAAAAATAGCAGATGATGATAAAACTATGAGAGATTTGATAAAATTTATAAACTATGATGTAATATGCTGCCGTACCAACTAATATTGTTTTTTCGCCACGAGAAGCATACATATGCGCTGATTAAATAAAGAAAAATGAAACGTACCCAGTGACACCTCTAACAAGACCCAAATTAAATCCAACAAGTACAGATTTTTTAAAGCCAATATTGAAACCTTCTTGTACTAAAGCTTCTTGTCCTGCTGAAAGGCCATCACGATATCTGATATGATGCATTATTAAAAGAGTTACCTAAGATGTGATATGCCACTGGTATATCATACAATAATCACATGTTTTCATTAAGCCATAACGCTTTCTAACAATCATACAGCTTCACTTAACGCATGTACCGCCTATTAATAGATATTTGCTTAATACGCTGAACTAATATTTGATCCGATTCTATTTTTCGTTGCAAGATCTCTGAGAGTTCCTCAGCAAGACTTCCATCTATCTGTGTAATGTAACATAGTTAACAATAATGGACAACAAAAAGTTGCACAAAACCTAATCATAGTTATCACATGTGCACAATGCACTCTAGGCGAGAGGTTGGGCTTGGAGTCTAGGCGAGAGGAGAAAAAAACACGGGCCCAAGAAATAAAAAGTGAACAATAAAAATATAAAATATATTATGTTATGGAAAATTAACACATCATTCATATAGTAAAAATTTCCAATACCATAATATTTAACAAAAGTACCAAAAGTTATCAGTATATCCATAGAATAAATCATACATGATTGAAGACGGTTAAATGTTGAACAATATGTTGAGAAACCATAAAAATCAGTGAACTATTTTTAGAGCTTTTTTAACCGGAAATTTAGTTAGTATGGATTAAAAATTAAATAAAAAAATTTAAAATAATTAAATATTAGTTATATGTTCGAATTTTTTACCTAGAATTTAAAAGCATAGATGATGGGATTGCCTTTAATTGGTCCCCTATTTAATTTGACAAAGTCACAAAGTGATGGATTTTGATAAGAAACTAATATGTCAATTCACTTTAAAAACTTGATCAATCTCTAAGTTAGGAATACTTATTTTTTAAGTTATCGTCGTTCCTGTTCAAACTCAAACCATCTTTAGCTTTCCTAATCCTTTTTTATCAGCTTGTTCCCTTATGCTTGTGCTATCAGAATTTGTGTTTTAAATAAAACTCACTTAAATCTTTATAATATAGGAAAATAGATTTTGTTTAGTTGGCATCAGTGGAGGGGATGTTTGCTTACTTGAATTGGGTTTAAATACAAAGTCTAAATTTCCTAGAAAGTCTAAGAAGGAATTTGGACCATTAGATTTAATATTAAATGAATATCAATGGCCCATAAACACAAGACGGCATAATGATAAATACTTAGAACTTTAAATGGTAGCCAATGGTATATTAGTCTTGTCGCATTTTCAAATTTCACCATTTTTTTAAACGTCCATAACTTTTACATACGATAATATTTTTTAATAAAAATTACACCAAAAAAACGAACGTTTTTTTATCTTCAAAACGCATATAATGTTGATATGTAAAAACAATTTTTTTTTTTAAGTTTCAGCTCATTGTGTTATATTTGTCAGGTCATTGTGCTATATTTTTCAGCTTATTGTGTTATATTCTTCAAGAGATTGTGTTATAATTTTCAGATCATTGTTTTATATTCGTCAGGTCATTGTGTTATATTCGTCAGGTCATTGTGTTATATTTTTCAGGTCATTGTGTTATATACCTCAGGTCGTTGTGTTATATACCTCAGGTCGTTGTGTTATATTCGTCAGGTCGTTGTGTTATATTCGTTAGGTTGTTGTGTTATATGCGTCAGGTCGTTGTGTTATATTCCTCAGGTCGTTTTGTTATATCCGTCAGGTCGTTGTGTTATATTTTCATCAGTTCATTGTGTTATATTCATATTTCAACTCATTGTGTTATTCATGTCATTGTGTTATAACACAATGAACTTATAAATAACACAATGATCTGAAGAAATAACACAATGAGTTGACAAATAACACAACGAGCGGAAAACGTGAAAAAAAAAAATTTGTTTTTTTATATATGAATATTATACGCGTTTTAAAGAAGAAAATGCTCGTTTTTATGGTGCAATTTTTTTAAAAAAATAATATTGTATGTAAAAGTTATGGACGTTTAAAAAATGAGGTAAAACTTGAAATATAAAGACATTATCAGTTTTATCATTCCTTATAATTTTAAGGAAGTGTCACATGTCATCATTTTATGGCTTTTTAGACTTTCTAAGGAAATTAGACTTTCTAGTATAACTTCACTCTTGCTTACTTAGCATCATAATAGTGTTTTTTTAATAATAATATTTTTATATTTAAAATGTGTATATGTCTATAATAACAATAATAATATATTATAATAACCTTGATTACATTTTGGCTCCCTAATATTAGAGGAATCTCTAGAAATTAATTGTATTTACATTTTAAACATTCTCCTACTAGGGGTGTATGCAAGACATCTTATATTTGATAAGATATAATAATGAAATTCAAGGATAAAATTGTTAATAATCTACAATTAAATAACTCAAAATATTTTTTAAGCATACATAAATTTTTTATACCACATTATTTTAAAAAAACTATACCATAAAACTGAATATTTAAATCTCTTTATATTGAGTATAACATTGTATATTAAAAAACAAACCCTAACATAGCCCGAGCTCTAAACTAGTTTAGTTAATAAATAAAACTCAAGGTAGGGTCTGTTCAATTTTGCAAAGATAAGTCTTAATTTCAAATCTCTTTATATTTTTGCTTATTGGGTTTATCTTATTTTGTCATTGTATTGTTTCAAATGTAATGTTTTTTTTAGAGAACATGCTTAATACCTTTGCTGTTATAAGGGTTATTGTCTTATTGGTGTTGTGAACAGATTTTATCGAATTATCATCAAAACTAACTCTCTCAAACGGCAGTACGAATTCATCTTCTTCATCTCGGAGGATCCTACCGTGATACATCACAGTTTGTATTAACATGCAGGCAACTACAAAATTCAATTAAAAGAACTAAGTATGAGATTGAGAGTTTGTGTTGAGACCTCTTACAGTTGGTGCTTGCGAGACCTAGGCTAGAACAAATAAAAAATATTGCGACCCAGATGTCAGAACAGATTCGAGTTCCAATTGCCGATTGCGACCCAGACCAGATTCAATGATTTAGTCTGTTGTAAGGAGCCAAGAACGATAATCGAAGAAAGATTAATCTGTTTCTACTTTCTAATTGATATTGATCGGTTGCAAGAAGCCAAGAACTAGGACAAAAATAATTAGTTCTAATTGATTATTTCGTCTGTTTGAGTGCTACGAAGATCAATGACGATTTAGATTTTTTCAATTGCTTAGCTCGATGACGACGTGTTCCAAGTGTGAGATTAGGTTAGGCTTTATTCACACATAAATAATAAATTGGGCTTTTTATTTAGACATATAACATCACTCCTAAAATTTTGGGGCCCTTCAAATGAATGGGCCTTAGACCCAAGTCTAACTCAATATACTAACGGGCCGGCCCTGGGTCAAGAGATGTAGTTCACTTGATGTGTAAAATTGCCAGTCGCCCCTTAGCCTTTTAAGATTTCTATTCTGCTACATTTCAATCTCACCACCACTTCTTCCTTGTTTGTTGAATTAAGCACATTCACTCTACCAAATATCGCAGAGATGTATTCAATATATTGATGAAATATTTACATAAATAAATGAATACAGAGAATTGAATAATAACAAATAAGGCTATACTGTAACATTTGTCCCGATCTGAATCGGAAACCCGTACCCGATTCAAATTCTTATCTCAATCCAAACGCGGACCCAATTATTTATTCAAAATAAGTATATAAAGACTAATTTTATATGATTAATTTAGTTTTATAAAGTTTGTTGAAATAAAATAGATTGTATATATATCTAATAACATTTTAT
>JAOYNQ010000001.1:4991476-5014260 GCA_026259685.1 Tagetes patula
ATTTTCTTTTTTCCGGGTTCTAGTTTTGAACATACGCAACATTTGAGCCAAAAAAATATTACGAAAAAGCTCGGGAAATAAGGTTCTCACGAGTTCTCACAACTAGATGGTGTTCTCAAATTACCCCCTCCATATATATATACATATATATATATATACATTTATTACTATTTGTGAATTTATAACATCATACACGGAATTTGTCTGACCTAATGCTCAAATTCTTTGTTTAGAAATCACCAACGTTCGAGTCTGTTTACTGTCTTAACGTCTGACAGTAATTCTCGAGCCTATATGATACATGAATGACTTGTTTTCAATTTTGTAGCACGAATGACCAAATTGTATAAAAATTAAGTCCTATTGTATATAAGTATAATAAGATCTTTGACTTGGGTTATACGGACATTCACCTAAATTTGACGGTTGTTAGATCATCCCCCTGTTAGATAGAATTTTTTTCACAAAATTTAGTTGTTGTCATCTTCGACTAGGGCTGCTACAAAGAGCTCGGGATACTTGAGCCTCATTTGATCTTCGCGTTCCCAAGTAAATTCAGGACCTTGTTGGGAGTTCCATCTGACTTTTACTATAGGGATTCAACTGTGTTTTCGCCTCTTTATTTCTCGATCCATGATTTCCACTAGCTCTTTGATAAAATGCAACTTGTCATTGACATACACTTCTTCAAGTGGTATTACCAGTGTGTCATCGGACAGACACTTCTTAAGATTAGATACGTGGTATGTGTCATGAATGCAATTCTTGTGGTAGCATGAGTTTGTAAGCCACGAGACCCACTCGGGATAACATCTCAAAATGACCACTGTATCTAGGGTTAAGCTTACCTCTTTTACCAAATCGAACAACACCCTTCCATGGCGAGACTTTCAACATGACTCTGTCTCCCAATTGAAATTATAAGGGTTTCCAATGGACGTTGATGTGTGCAATACTATATATAAAACAAATACTAAAAGCTTTAGATTTATAAAACCAAGACAAACCAACTATTTCACACACAACCGACAGTGGACCGGTCGAATGTAATATAGCTTAAGTAAGTCCGGGTGTCGACCCACAGACTCTATATATTACGCTACAATTAATTAAATAAAGACTCACCAACTAGACATGACTTCGTAAAATAAAGATTATTAAAAGGGTGGGGGTTGCTCAAAATATTAGATTGCATGAAGTAAATTAATGACACGAAAGGTGAAGATTGAAAACAGTTGATTGAAATGAACCACCAAGACCCGACTCCTCTATGTTGCAATTATTACTTGAAAATGGATGTTTAAATTAAGGAACCAGTAATAAAAGATATTCACTTGAAGATACCACAATTAGGACCTCGACCCTTTTCAAGAAGACACCTACGAGTTTCTAACAAGTTATTAACGAACACCAGTTTAGCAAATAAATGCCCTCACGGTTGTTTAACCTAATTATGATTAAGTGACCTTAAATGAGTTCTAACCTCACAGTTCAAAAGTCAAAGCCAATTCAACACATTCAATTGATTTTATAAACTTGTTTGCTAAACAAATACTAGATCGAATTCTCACAAATATCTAATCTAAGAAATTTAACAAACAAGATATAACAATGAATCTAATCACCTCACAAATAGCTTAGAAAAGCTAGCACATATTTATTAGGTTTACTTCTATTATCTTTCCTATGGTTTTTAAGCATGCATTCACCATAACACTTTCATAACACACAATCAATGAAGTAAATTGAATCATATTATATGACATAGACCATCATCAAGCATTCAATGGAAACAATAATTATCAATCAACCCAAATCCAATACACATGTAAGCATCAAATTGAATAAAGCATCAAATGTTTACTCAAACATAAACACATCCATAATCAAAAGCATCACAAATTCAAGTTCAAGCATTAACAAGGATTCATCATAAGTCTAGGTGTCTTTAAAAGATTAGTCAAGCATGTTTAGAACAAAAACTAAGACAAGTTTTAAGTAGCAAAACATGGTAGAAAGATAAAATTTAAAGAAGCAAAAGCACCCGAGACGTTCAAGAAGCAATCCTTGATCACGCTTCCAATGCTTCTTTTTCGTCTTCCTATCCTCAAAAACATCTCCAATCTGATGTATTTCGACTTCCAATCGTGCATGAGAGGCTAGGGTTCAAGAAAAGATGTTTATATAGCGATTTTGGCCAAAATCTTTGAAACTTTCTATTAAAACCACCTCGTCACGTCGCGCGACGAGGTAAAGACTTCATGGCCACGTGGGTGATGTCATCACGCCACCACCGGCCACCTTCACATGTCGTGTCATGCGACGAAGGTTGCCCTTTTGGTCGTGTGGCGTGGTGAGCCCATTCGGGTGCGAGACGTGCTCGGTGTCTTCCGTTTTGCGTGGCGTGGTGTCCCGTTTTCGCCTACGGTCTTTGTTTTTTTACAAGCTTTTTATTAAATCATCAACATGGGACCTACTAAACATAATGGATCAATAGTAGATAAAATTCAAAGAAAACTATATAAAACCGACTCGAAACGTGTACAAACTTAACACGGGGTAAACATATAAATTGCACTATATTAGTCGTCAACATAACTATTCTGTTGGGATCTGGCTGTCTTCAACCGATCCTGGATTTTGAAAATCTTATCAATTGTTTCCTGAATAATTTCAGGATCCATGATTTGACTATCACCAATTTCATCCAACATCATGGTGAGAGATATTTTCGACCATAAAGAACTTCGAATGGTGCAACTTTGAGATTAGGATGATAACTATTGTTATAAGAAAACTCGGTTGTTGGCAACTGAGTGTCCTAATTGCCACAAAAGTCAATTACACAAGCTCTTAGCATATCCTCGTGTGTGTAAATTGTGCGCTCGCTTTGACCATCGGTTTCAGGATGGAATGTGGTGCTCATGTCTAAGCGTGTGCCTAATGCCCTTTATAATGTTTGCCAAAACCTTGATGTAAATCAATTATCTATATCAGAGGTGATGGTGATAGGCACCTCATGCCTTGATACTATCTCTTTCAGATAGGTTCTCATGAGTATCTCCATCTTTTTCATGGATCAACAAGGGTTCCTTATCGAGACGTGGGATGTGTACTATTTTGTCAAAAATAAATAATAATAACCTCTGCTCGGTTGCTCACAACAACATCAAAGTTTCCAAGCTCGACGGACAACAAGTTTATACTAAAAGTATGGGTTCCTATTTTCAAAGAGCATTCCTTAACAATTTCACCGGTTTCAACCACTTTACCGTTTGCTAATTCTATTGCGTAAGTATGGTCCAACTTAACATATTCTACACCTAATATGGGCTTTAATGCAGTTGAGACAAAACTTCTATCGGCACAAGTATCGAATAAAATAGAAGAATATTAATTTTTTAGGAGGAACGTACTCGTAGCGACTTTGGGGTCCTGACATGTGTCCTCTGCTTCAATCGCAAACGCCTTACCTCTTGCCCTAGTTAGTTAGTTTGGGGCAGTCTTTCTTGATGTAAATGGTAGCTCCACACTCAAAGCATCTTAGGTTGTTACCAACCTTGTTCTTCACCAAATAACTCTTCTCATGATGACCTGGTTTCTTACAGTGACCTCAAATGATGCTTTCACAAGTCCCCACATGACGGTTGCTACACTTATCGCCCTTGTGGTATGGGCCGTTGTACGGCTTTCTTTCTATGGTGATGGCAACAAACATCTTCCCTTAATTTTTCTTCTTGTTTTGTTGATTTGTATGCTTCTTGTTAAACCACTTTCTTTTGCCATCTAGTTTCTTATCACCAGAACCATCATGACTTTTCTTACTTGAATTTCCTTTTTCAAGTGTCCCTGCTCGAACAACCTCATCAGTCAAGCCATGAGCCAGGGTTACAACACTTTGAATGGTAGTCGGTTTGGAAGAAGTAACCTGGATATGGATTTATGGAGCAAGACCCCAAATGTATTTCTCAATTCTCTTGAGTTCTGGTGACACAAGGTGAGGGACCAAGCGAGACAACTCATGAAAATGGGTTGTGTAAGTAGTCACTTCAGCTCCAACCATTGACAGGTTCCAAAGTTCTTGTTCCAACTTAAGCATTTCGTTGCATGGACAGTATTCTGCCAAAAACATTGTTTTCAATTCATTTCATGTCAACTATTAAGCGACCTCCCTACCTAGGGTTTGCACCTTAAGATTCCACCATGTCAATGCTTCATCCAAAAACATTGTTTTCAATATAACTGACTACTCCCCAGCCCCCTCGGAGCCACTAAAGATCCGGGGTTTACGAGATATTAAAGTCTTGTAGAAGCAGCCCTTTGGATTATTCAAGTTAATGGTAGCACTGTCTTCATCAGTTCATGGCCTGTCATCGCCATTCCTTGGGCCGGACCCTGGAGGAGTTCCTTGACGTGCCGACTCCCCCTAGATAATCGCGGCAGCAACCTGTTGTGATACAATTTGGGTGATGCCTTCAGCTGTCAATGGGTTTTCCTCGGTGGTCTTAGGTGTTGTCGGGGCCATTCTTCTGTATGGCGCATATCCAAACAATTAAATATACACTAAGAGAGTTACATAGATGACATTATTGATGCATGAATCTTACTGAGCATTACAATTATAGTCTAGAATTTTTTATGTTGTTAACCAAGTTCGCTATAATCAATGGCTCTGATACCATTCTGTCACATCTTGTTAAAGCGGAATACAAGATGTAATGTACTTGGATACATAGACATTGATCATTGCAAACAACTAGTAGATTGAAACTTGAAATATAAGATTGTTATTACAAAGCATCAATTTGTCTTAATTGTCTTGAATGAGATTTAATTCTAAAGCCTACACTAGTAGCTTTATAACAACCCCTTTTTGATTCATTATTCATACGATGTTATGCATGCTTGAACTTGACTTATTCCATTAGTTACCTGAAAGTCATGCTTAAAATGGCCAACACATGGTTGTTGAGTTCACAGGTTTTATTGAAGATATGAAAATGTTCTTGACATGAAAACATGATAAACGATCCACATGATTGATCTAATTATTATCTTGCAAGGACAATAATAAATTGCGATTGCAAGTTATGTAACTGGGTGGCATTTTGTGCGTTTTAGATTAGTTTCTTATCAACTATTGCTAATGTGTTTACATCGGATGCCCTGAATAATAATGGTTTATGTATGTGCATGACATGCATGCATGGGATCATGCACGTATGTGTCTTTCCTCGTTTGACGTTGCGTTAACATTCATATATATACTTAGACTTTCACTTGGGCATATATATATGTGTATATATATATTTATTACTATTTGTGAATTTATAACATCATACATGGAAAATTTTCGACCTAATGCTCAAATTCTTTGTTTAGAAATCACCAACGTTCGTGTCTATTTACTGTATTAACGTCTAATAGTAATTCTCGAGTCTATATGATGTATGACATGACTTGTTTTCAATTTTCTAGCATGAATGACTAAATCATAAAAATTAAGTCCTATTGTATATAAGTATATTAAGATCTTTGACTTGGGTTGTAGGGACATTGACCTGAATTTGACGGTTGTTACATATAACCATATTATGTTGGACAAATATTTAGCAAAGTTGAACAGTGTGCATCCTTATACATATGTTTGGGAAAACCATTGTGTTTGTTATCGATATCTCCTAACTTTGTGTATGTGTAACTAATAATATTACATAAATATATGGTTCATGTATTCATGTTATGACATTCATAAGTTGAAGAAGTTGAATAGCTATTATTATATTACATTACTTTGAAAGCTTTGGCAATGGTCTCAGCAGTCACAAGAATTTCCATATCCTTTAATTTGGCATTTATGCAAGCTAGTTTTATTTTCACATAATAACCAGTAGATTTTCAGAAATCCCTTATGTGCTGCTTGTAAAAACCAGAGGTTCGAAACCAACAAAATATAAGTTCTTACTAATAGTTAATCACAGAAAATACACACACACACAAAATTTGTATTTAGGGTTTTAGATCGAGTAAATCATCGAGGATTTATAGTAATGGCGATAAGGGAAAATGAAATCGGAAACGAGGAATTTGTATATATACTAAACTTTGCAAAAACTAAGTCATTGATGTGATATATTCAATGAAATAGGGTTTGTGATATGAGAATTAGTGCAAGAAATGATGTAATGAATGTTCGCTTTGATTGTATTGATTGATGCGTGATATAACAAAGTAGGGTTACATTAATTTCAAGAATTTCTAATTTTATATAGATGACCTTATGTTTATAGGTCTATCACAAGATATCATACCATGACAAAAATACTTTTATTGACATAAACGAAATTTGTACAAGTTCTAAATCATATAGCGGTGATTTTGCCAAACGCTGATGTTACACTATTCCTATCCTTAGCTTATATCTTCTAAAGTTTGTTCATCCATTAATGTTTTGGTCATCCAGTGATGTGACAGTGTTTGCTGGTGACTTTTGTTCATCAAACTGATGCAACAGTATTCGTTGATGTAGCAATGTTTGTTGTTGTCTAGTGGTATTATGTTCATCCGCTAATGCAATAGTGTCTGGTGTTGATTTTGCTCATCCGTCCGGTGGTGTTGATGTTATTTGTTGATGCTTGTGGTTCATTCGTTGATGTTTGTTGTTCATATGTTGATCCTATAGTGTACGTTGGTATCAAAATACACTTTAGCTGATATTTGTTTGTTGCAAATGATGCATTGTCATCCGCCAATGGTGCTAAGGTATTTGCTGGTGGTATAATATATGTTGGTGAAACACTTATAATATTTTCCTTATTGATCTTCCAATGGTGTTTGGTGTCTGCTGATGACATCAATGGATGAGAAAACTTATTCTTTCGCTGATGTACCTAGAAAATTTTCCATTTGTCAAAAATTCAGTTTTTCATATATTTTCATAACTCGATATAGTTTAAACAATGATACTTTGGCATATGCTTAATCCTTTTTCTAAGATCAACATGTAACAAGGTTAGACCGACACCAAAGAAATCCTCCACAACACGGGAGAGCATAATACTAGTTAAATTAGTAACTTAAATAAAAAAATCCAATGCATCTCTATCGAGCACCAACACCCCAGGGGTGGTCCTTATGGGCCAAGGCTAGTGATCGCCCAGGACCCGGTCTTTCAAGTGTTTGGAATTTAAAAAAATTATATGAATATGAAAACTTAAAATAAAGTTCATAGTGTAGAGAATCAAACCGAAAACTTCTAGGTGAACTTTTAGCATTCTAATCACCTAAACTACAACTTCTTTGGGCTTACTTTCAGTTTGGTAAATACTTAATGTGTATTTTTATCAGGATTGGTTTTTCTTTATTTTATGTTCTTTCTATTTTTCTTTTAATTATTTTTTTTACTTTATTTCTTTTTAGGAATTAACATTTAGATGTTAGTTATAGGGTTTTTGTGTGTAGTTTTTCGGTTTGGTTGTTTAGTTTGTTTTTTTTTTTTTTTTTTTTGTGGAAGTGGATGGGTTTAGGTTTTCCACAATTATCATAATTGTGCGACAAGTTGTTAGGTTTACACTTTAGGACCCGAATATTTGACTCCTAATGAATGAATTTTTACAATTGTTAAGACCGGCTCTGCTTGTCCTCAAGGATGGAAGGAAAACACCATGGGAGTCACCAGTCGATTCGTCCTGCTACGTTCAGAGAAGTATTAACAGAGCACCACGGTGGCCCCACTCGTGTTCTTTGGCTAACCCTTCGACCATTCTTGATCATTGGCGAGATCCGATTGTTGCGGTGCAATGATGGAGAATATCAAAGATTTTTATATATCTTTTGTCAACCCATGTAATACAATTATACGAACCTAGTAAACCAATAAAGACAACCATAAAAAAGACAAAGACGCTAGATATATAATCAAAGGATCAAAAGCATGTGCAACATGATCAACATCAATAACAAGCGTAATTGTTTAACAACAATGAGAACACTATGTGCTATTCGGCAAAGCATATTCTATTTTCCGGCTTTTAGAACCCATTTCTCCTAAAAAAACATTTCTCTTCTCGAAAAAGACCTTAAAAGATAAAATCCCCACCCTCTCATTAAATAGTACATCAATCTTATTATTTCTTATCAACTTGTTTGATATTGAATCAAATATCGAAATAATCCCTCTTGAAGGAAAAAAAACTTATAATTATAAAGTTAAACGCACACGAATAAACAATGAATTTTATTAGTTACTAGATTAAACCCTGTGTGTTACACGGATGAAAATATAAAAAAACGCAAATTTAATGAAAAAGTAATATTTGAAATAAATTACACATTACATGAAGGATATACGAAATTACGAATATAGAAACACAAATTACATTCATACTATAATTTGAGCCTTGAACAAATAAATTTAAACTAAAAATACATTATTAGTAACAAATCATATATCGACGTTTTTAAATTGTGTGCCTTTTATAAATCCTACCAATTAATATAAAAAAATAAGAAAAACAAACATACAAATTATAATCCAGATTATAGATATCTGGTAAAATTCACGGTAACACTCAATCATTCATATGTACCGGGTCGAGCGTACGGGTCGACATGCATTGGTCTAGGTCGTAAATTACGATTACTTGTTTGTTTAAGTTGTTTTCCGTTTTCACGGTGATTTCATGAATGTAAATAAGGTATGCTGAAACTTTGAAAGAGAAATTTATTGGTGATTTAATGTTATCGATTTCTTTCTATACATAATTTTAAAAAAACATTCTTAGTTTTGAGCACGAAAAATTCCCCAATACCCTCTCCAATGAATGACATGTGTCTTTCAAAACCCTCTTTTATTAGAAGATATAGATTTAATAAAGTTCTACATTTATTAATACCATAACAAAGCCTTAGTTTTGAAACAAAGAATAAGTAATATTTTGTGTTTGTTTATGAACTTAAATTTATTATAGGATCACTCAAGAATTAAAATTTCGAACGGCGTGTGTTTTTAGTTCTAGTCGTTACTTCTACCACGACAATTCGCACGTTAAGATCCGAACGACGTGAGCTTTGAGTAACGGGTTGGCTCTAACCAACGAACCGCGCTTGATCATTAGGCATTAGGTAGAGTGGACGTCTGAATGACATAACGTCTAGTATTGACTCAAATCATTTGAATTGAAAGATCATTGCATCTTAATTGTTAATGATCCTTAGCAAATCAAGTGAAGAAATTGTCACAGTGTTGAAATTAGCTTTTAAATTAGCTTTTAATAGTTGAATTCACCTATTAAAGTTTAGCTCAGATGTTTTCTTAATAACTTTTCATATTTCAAATTTAATTTTTAGTTTCTATTATTTTTCTTTTATTTTTAAATTTGTTTTCTATACTTTTTATTTTGTTAATTATAAAGTTTTACTTGTATCCATAAACAATCACTTGTTTTAAATACTATATTAAGTCATTCTATTATAAAAACTAATCACTCTAAAACTTTCACCTAGTTTATTATCATTAAACTTTGAATTTCAAATTAGAAGTGGTTATAAAAAAAGAAAGTTAAATAGGTAAATAAAAAAAATATCTTGTTAATATACTTAATAATTCAATCCTTAAAATATTCTACTATATTGAAAGAGAAATGTTATGAACACTAAAATGGCAATTGTGTAAACAAGTTAGGTTTTAAGGGGTGATTTTTGTGTGTGTTGGGATATGAACGTGTTCTCTCAACGTCTTCTCTCTATTCTATCTCGGTTCTGTCACTGTTTTCTTCTGGTAGTTTTGTGATGTTTGTTGGCTGCTGGTAGCTTTTGGTTTCTTTGTTTGTTGCTTGATACGAAAGGCCACAAATCTTTGGATATGTGTGACCACCGTTTTTGTGTTTGTGGAATCGGTGTTGAATGTGACCGTTTTTGGGTTTTGAGACTGCCAATCCTTGGATCTGTGTGGTCTTGAGTTCACCTATGACCCCATCGTTACCGTGTCAGTTTATTCTAGCTGATTTTTTCGCCAGATGTAAACGATTGGTGTCTTTGTCTGTTGCTTGATACAAAGGTCACATAGCTTTGTATCTGAGTGACGACCGTTTTTGTGTTTGTGGAGTTGGTGTTGCATGTTACTGTTTTCGGTTTTGAGACTGCAAATCCTTGCATCTGTGTGGTCTTGAGTTCACCTGCGACCCCATCGTTACCGTGTCAGTTTATTCCAGTTGATTTTTTCGCCTGATGTAAACGATTGGTTTCTTTGTCTGCTGCTTGATACGAAAGGTCACAAAGCTTTGGATTTGAGTGACGACCGTTTTTGTGTTTGTGGATTTGGTGTTGCATGTGACCGTTTTTTGGGTTTTGAGACTGCCGATCCTTTGGAGTTAAGTGATCTTGAGTTCACCGACGACCTATCATTACCGTGCCAGTTTATTCCGGTTATTTTTTGCCTGATGTAAATGATTAAAGTTGTGATGATGGTGGTGACAAGGATTGGGTGAAACCCTTTTGATTACGATGGTAGTGACAGTGATGGGTAGTGGCGGTGATCGGTTGTCACCCGGTTCATGTCATCTTTGTTGATTCGGGTTGATTATTTGGCTGGATCTAGCTTGGTTTCCGCTAGCTATATTTGTCAGATGTCGTTTTCTTCTTTATGTTGAAATAACACTGGAAATGAACAGAAAGATTTCAGGTTGTTTATGACTTGATGTTGGATCTATGAATGATCCGATTTTGGTGTTGTTATTAATGATGATTCATCTGAGATAAAAATTATTTCAGTTGGTTTTAAGGCTATGATAGTAATAGGGTGTGACTCTCTTCATGACGTGGCATTTACTTCAATCATGAAAGTCTCATTCATTGGCACCCTCTGAGCCTAATTTTTATTGTTTGATTTTTAGTGAATTTGGTAATCAGTTTTGGTTTCCAATGGTTTTTGAATATATAAAGATGAATGTTGGATAAATATGGTTTTGGTTGGAATTGTTTTTGGTTGAAATTGGTTTGTTATTGTTGTTTCATTCTCGATGGGTATCAATAAGATGATAGCAAAAATGAATGTTGTGATAAATTTGGTTCCATACATGTTGGTTTTGGTTGGAATTGGTTTAATATTTCGGACAATAGTCTTTGTTTTGGTTGAAATTGGTTTGATATTTCTTTGTTATTATTTGATTCTTTCAGATGGGATATGGTTGGTTTTGATTCAAATTGGTATGATATATATGAACAAAAATGGCTATGATGATATTATGAAGCCCTACTCTAAGTTGTGTTAACAACATTGTTGTTTTGGTTCTAGAAACTAAAATTATTGTGTTGTGAGGCATTAATTTCTCAATTCTTGGCCATTTGCATTGTATGTTTTGGGTATTTTGAGCTATAAAACTGTTGTTTTGGTTTTAGAAACTGAAATTATTGTGTTGTGAGGCATTTGTTTACCTGTTGTTGGCAATTTGCATGCTGATTTAGTACTTAATGAGTCTGTTCTCAAAACTAAATTTTGACTTAATTAAATGACGGGTGTATTTCGGGTATTTTGCACTGTGAAACTATCGATTTGGTTTCGGAGAACGAAATTATTTGGTACTCAGTTGTGGTATTGTTCTCGGTAAGGCTATGAAAACACTTCCAAAAAATGTCTCCTTAGTTTGTAAACAAGGACGGTAGATAGGTTTCCCTTATTTGCAACCTATTTTTCCACTATGATGACACAATTTTATAATCTGAGCCAGTATGTACAGAGAAAATAAAAGTTCAACACACTAAGTTGGAAAAATAGTACGAAAGAAAAAATGGTTCAACATAGTGAAAAAAAGCTTGCGCAACGCGCGATCTGTAAATAAATCTAGTTAAATTAATCCACATAATTAAAATAGCCATTCTAATTGTTCATGGAACCACCAAATCAATTGAATAGCATTTCACATTTCACAATAAAATTTAAACATTAACAACTTAATCTGGTAACTAAAGATAGTGTCTTTTATGTCATCAAACTAAAAATACAAAACAAATACTATATAATACATATAAATGATAGTGGCAGAATAGTCACAAAACAAAAAACCATTTAAATTGGTTATATATACTATTTTTAAGTTTGGTTAGGTATTTGAAATTCTTCCTAAAAATACTATGTTATATGAGCATCTTCATGATAAGTCATAGAGTCAAGTTATCCTACAAAGGATAAAAATGGTACAAAGTGTAAGAAAGGATTTTCAACCATTAGATTTGTTTTTAATGGTTGAGATCAAGTTCAAGAAAACATGTTGGTGGAGGGTTATTTTTGTAATAACCACTTTTGTTGTCTTTCTCTCTCTCCACATGTAAGACACATATCAATTCCTCCATTTTTTTAAACGTTAATAACTTTTACAAACGACATTATTTTTTGCAAAAATTACACCAAAAATACACGTGTTTTTTTACCTTTGAAACGCATATAGTATTGATATATAAAAAAAAAGAATTTTGTTTCACATTTTTTCAGCTCATTGTGTAATATAATGTCATTGTGTTATATTATAACTTGTGTTAAAACCATGTTTTTTCAGCTCATTGTGTTATATTATAACTTGTGTAATACCATGTGTTTTAGCTCATTGTCATGTCATTATGTGGTATTACATCATTGTGTAGATCATATTGTGTGTTAAAAAATTACCATTCTATCAATTTGATTGTTTGTTTGAATACTACACGTCACTCCAAATTGTTAATGTATATATTTTACTATATCATAGTGGTATATTGTATGTTAATAAATTATCATTGTTTCAAGAGAAAAGTTAATAAACAAGGTCATGTTTGGTACAAAGTTTGAGAAATGCACAATGGTAAAAAAAGACACAATTACACATTAAAAAAAACATAAGTCACAATATAAAATGAATTTCAATAACGTGTTTCATAGACCTTGTTTCCCACGTCGTATTCCATCATAAAAAACATAAATGAAAAATTTTAAAAATAAAAAAGCAGCGTTTCCATTGTGTCATTTCTTTTTTACCTTCATTGTGTCTTTTGTTGTGTTACAAATTTACAAAAGACGCAATGAAAAAGTTAATTTGTTTTTAATTTTTCGTTTATTATTTTATAAAGGAGGGCGACGTGGGGAACAAGGTCTCCGAATTACTTTTTTGGAACTCGATTTAATTTATGAGTTATGAATTTTTTAATCCTCCATTGTGTCTTTTTTGAATCATTGTATCATTCTCACACTTTGTACCATTATATGTTTGAATATGTATTTTAAGAGATCTTTGTGTTATATTGTGTATTTTACTAAGAATCATTGTGCCAAAGTTATATTATGTGTTTGAATACTTGTTGGAAACACAAACTATTGATATATATCTTACTAAATCATTGTGTGGTATTACACAATGACATAAACTAAAATATTACACAATGAGCTGTAAAAATATCGTATTACACAAGCTAAAATATAACCCAATAACATGATATTACACAATGAGTTTAAAATAGATGAACAATTTTTTTGCTTTTTATATATCAATTCTATACATGTTTCAAAGATAAAAAACGCTTGTTTTTTTGTGTAATTTTTATTAAAAAATAATGTCATATGTAAAAGTTACTAACGTTTAAAAAAAGTGAGAGAATTGACATGTGTCTTACATGCAGAGAGATAAAGTTAACAAAATTAGCTTTGACAAAATACCGCTCCACCATCTTGTTTTTCTACAACTTCATCTTAACCTTTAAAATTAGATATAATGGTTATAAATTCTTCTTACACTCTGTACCAAAATCATATTTGTATATGAACCTTTCTCTATATTATATATATGAAATTTAAAATTTAATTTTGATATATATGATATTTAATATTATTTACATCAATATATAGGAATATATATGAAACATTATCTATATAAAAGTTAAGACTCAGTTTAAATATATGTGATACTAGTTTAGTGTCCGTGTTGCACTTGGAAACATAACACACAAATGATGATTTTAAGAATATTCATGGGACACAGATGATTCTAATCAGGTTTGAAACAAAAAAGGAGGCAAAGCCGGAACACGAGATTGTATTTTAAAATTTTTTTTTTTTTAGTATAGTCATATTATACTCACTTTAATGAAATTTAAATGCTCGGCTTTATGGTCTAGTTTCATTTTAAAATAATGTCTCATAAAAAAGTTAAGTATGTTTAAAAAATATGAGTAATTTAATTGTAGGTTATTACTTACTTTATCGCTAATTAAGTTTCATTTTTATATCCTATCAAATATAAGCTGACCAATACACACCTCTAGTAGGAGATGGTTTAAAATGAAAATACTATTAAATTTTGAAAGTCCGCATAATTTTATTTAAATTTTTTTTTATTTTAACAATATTTTACTCAAAAATATAAAGCATATTTTTTTTAAATGCTTGGTTTTAATTATTGTGTAGTTTTTTTAAATAATGTCCTAAAAAGGGTTAAGTATGCTTAAAAATATTAAGCTATTTAATTGTAGATTATTAAAAACTGTATCCCTCAGTTTCATTATTATACTCTATTAAATATAAGATGACACATGCACATCCATAGTTAGAGATGGTTGAAAATGTAAATACTCTTAAATTTCCTAAGATTCTCCTATATATTAAAGGAACAAAATGTAATAAAAGTTATTATAATATATTATTATTATTATAGATATATAAATATTTCAAATATAAAACTCTCCTATGGTGTCAATTAAACAAAACCATCTCTAATGATGTCAACTAAGCAAAATCTATTTTCTTATATTTTATAAGGATTTGATATTATTTGTAATGATGTATATATAAAACTAATAATAAAAATTAATTGCCTATAAAAACTTACAATTTGACAAAATGATGACAACTATTGACAAGTAGGGCTGGCATATCGTGTCAGACACGACACGATAAGACACGAATACGATAAGCCCAAACACGAACACGATAAGCTCAAACACGAACACAACACGATAAATTATCATGTCATTTTTTCTAAACAAGAACGCGATAAAAGCATGTAGATAAGACACTATAAAAGCTCACTTTTAAATAAAATAAAATTTGCAAAAAACTTCATAAGTCTTAAATATTAAAGACGACTTAACATAATATTTCTTAAGCTACAAAACAACAAAAGTCAATAAAAATAATTTTTAACCATAATAATACTTGATGAACTAATGTGCAAAAAAAAAATTTTAAGTCCATCAAAATTCATAGAAGTCATTGATCTTTCCACTCATCTCCATCAAAGTTCATCTTCACCTCCATTCTCCACTAACCTTTCCTTTAATTAAATATTAGCAGGTGTTCAGTCGTGTTAATAGATCTTTAACCTGTTAAGACACTATAGTTAACGTGTCTTTATCATGTTAACCTATCAACAACACAGCACATGTTAAGGTCAAACACGAAACCTATTAATTTTGTGTCGTGTCGTATTATTGTATCCGTGTCAGAAGTGACGCCTTAATGACAAGTGATAAAACTACTTTTTAATATTAGAATAGAGATTTATGAATTTTGACGTAAAGGTAAAATAACTTTTGGGAATATTAAAAAAAAGTTTTGAAACAAGAGTGTGGATACAAGTTTTTGTTTCGGTGCTAAATTAACCTTTTTTCAAAATTATCAAACTAATCACAAAACGATTTAAAGTTGTTTTTTTCGTGAAGCATCCTAAGAATTGAAGTAACTAGAGTTGTAGACGGCATCTTGTTCACATTTTAACACTATATAACTACTTGCAATGCCCATAAATTTCCCCTAGCTAGCTAACCGTTTAATCACTAACTTCATGATCAATGAACCAACCACATTCTTCAATGTTGGCCACATTTTTCTTATCTTGTTTACTCTCCTTTATGTATGGTGCATCATCTTCTTTCATTACACCAATATTATCGCCCACGAATCTGTCGGAAACCAAGATCGGGTTTCAGAACTATACTGCAATATCCGATTTTCGTCTGCTAAACAGAAGAAAACTCGGAGATTGCTTGAACCCAAACCCATATATTGGAATAGAAGTAAACCAGAAATCCGCACTTGCGGATGACCAGATGATCACCGTCACGGTTAGTGGCGTGTTGCTTCCGTCTAAAAGTGATTGGGTTGGTATGATTTCACCATCACATGCTGAGTAAGTCATACATGTTACGTAAAATATAGTACTTATATATGTAGTTTGTAGATGTTTCTATGTTGTAATTGAATTGCATGTATGCAGTGTTGATGTTTGCCCTCAAAACCTGTTTCTTTATGAGCAGACTGGTGATTTCAGTGAACTACCCCTCCTATGCCATTATCCTGTCAAGGTAAACTATAATATGTATCTCTCTATATATGTATCATGTGCATATATAGAGTCAACTACAGTATTGCTATTTGTGTTTTGATACCATTAACAGTACGTTTTAGTCTCATCTTAATAGTCTTGGTGCTTGTGATTATATTTTCTAACATAAATTGTCTCCAACACTAACTACATCCAGTTTTCCGTTAAGTCTCTCTCACATGCGAAGTAAAAATGTCATTTCTCTCACGTTTTTTGACATGCAACTGAATAAAAATGTTAACCTACATGATGAACTAGATAAAAGAATGGGAGAGATGACATTTTTACCCCTCAGATGCGAGGCGTGTGAGGAAGATTTAATGGAAAGTTGGATAAGGTCAATGTTCGGGACCAATTCTGTTAGAAAATAAAATCACAAGGACTAAAACTGTTAAGACGAGATTGAAACTGTTAATGACTTAATGGTATCAAAACACATGGACCGTAAATGCATTTTACTCTAATATATATCTCGATTGCTAGCAATAATATAATAATAATATTATATTATTTAGTAACATTAATATATATTTAAAATCATAAATAGCATATTGTTAGACGTCAAAACCAAAAATAGCATATCTAGCTATTTGGGACATATAGTTGTCATGCATGTATCCAGGACCTTAGAAAAAGACAGGGAAAATCACAACAGAAACATCTAAAGGTTTGTTTGTAACGTCAAATGAGTGCATACAATAGATCCCTAGACGTAATTATGTTTTGTATGTAAATTCAAATATATTAAAATCGAGTCCTTTAACACTAGTTAATAGTTAATACCATTTAGTAGGCTAGCGTGTTGGTTCACTTGATGTTAAGTTCCACTAGAAATTAATGTTTGGATAAAGATTAGTTTTGTTTTTGTGCCATGGTATAAACCGGCTTGATTACAAGCATGTGTGCGTCAACCTTTTGGATAATAAACATGACTTTAGTTTGGTCAAAGTTGTGCATGGGACATATACTTGCATTTTTTATAATTAAGATTTTGATAATTCAATCGAAACACTTTAATTCAAGAATAACTTTAGACTATGTAATGGTTTTTTTTGGATGTTTTCTGTCATGTAAATGTTAACTGGAGAGGTATTATATCAAAAAGTGGTGTAATGGTTAATGTTTCTTATAACGTCTCACTATCATTACTTAGTCATTTTTTATTTAAACTAATTAAAATAATAACAAATAAAATAAAAGAACTAATCCATAAAAAAATTACAAATATCATAAAAAACATAAAAATAACATAATCATGACAATCCATATTTTTCTTTGATGCGTTTGATACAAGCGAGGTAGAGTTCGTGTCGCGCTCCCGGCTACTCTGGATTGGTTTTCCCCAAAACTCCAAGTCCAATTATATTTAACGTTTTCTTTTTTCCTCCCAAATTTATTTTTTGGTCTATTCTTTTTTGTCCTACTTCGATTATAGCATCTAACTTTTCATTCATTTCCAAAAACCTCTCGTTGTAGTCAATAGCCGAAGAAGAAGACGACAAGGCTTTCTTGCCTTTCCTCTTCGCTTTATCCCTCCCAATTGGTCGTTCTGGATTTTGCGCTTGCTCGAACTCTTCCTCAGTCTCATTCAAGTCAATACAATGTTGTCGGGCATTGGAAGATTGATTTTACGATTCGGTGGACGAAGAGGTTTTTGACCTCTTCGACGCCCGACCCGGAACCGTTACTGGGTTGATCAAAGTTAGCCATTTTGGAGACTTTCTTAAAAAGTCCCATATGGCAAAATAAGGAAACGACTGTTTTGTACCCCGATATTCTTCAATAGTCGCCTTTTAAATGTCGGCATCGTTTTCTCTGCCAGCCCAACCATCAAAAAGACGTTGGTAAACACTGTTGAATACCATACAATGAGAGTTGATTTTCATCAATTTTGAGGAAATCTTATCCTCTATACGGTAGCCTAACGGTTTACCGACTAAATTGTGAAAATCCTCCCGAACCTTACTCCAAAACACGCTTCGATCTTGGTGGTTCCCTAAAAAACATAAAATATATTATTATCAATATTATTAAAAAAATAACAAACAGTATTTAAAAAAATATATATTTACCAATGATTGAATCCTCAGAGTTAGATAGAAAAGCACAAGCCAATTGAAATTTTTACTCGACTAGCCAAGGAAAGTGTGATTTTGATAATCTCGGTTCTCCTGACGCTTTCTTCTTGTGTGACCGTTTTTTGGGTTGGGATGAACCGGCATCTTGAGTTGGAGCGTCTTGAGTCGGCACAGGTTGTGTTTCCGAGATGACTTCTTCCAAATCAATGGGTTGTGACGATCCCATCGTATTCAGGTTCATACACATACTCATCATATTAGTGTCAATACCCATAACCATCATATTAAGGTCCATAAACATACCCATCATATTCGGATTCATACCCTTCATGTCCATATTCATTGGCATGTTTCGAATGAAACCAAAAGGGTTAGTGTTCGACATATCATTAGCGTCGTTTGTTTGGTTTGTGCTGGTTCTTCAAGGGGATTGGTAGCCGGGGTTGTTTGGTGATCCGAATGGGACAACATATGAAAACATTGTAGGATATAGTTTAGAGAATTAATAGAAAATGAAGATTAGAATTGTTGTGAGGATGTGATTTAAATTTGTAGTATTTATAAGTTGTAAATATGTATTAATTATAAAGTTAAAAAAATAGAGCCATTGTATAGCCGTTAAAGAGTAGTATATTGGGATTCACAATCGGCAATGTGTTATCACAGTCACGCACAACAAAAAAATTGTAGGATACACCCTCACGTAGTGGGACGTTATGGACGTTTTTTTCGCCCTAAAAACGTCCATTACACAAAGCCTTATAAAGGGATATACAATTTTGTCATACTTAAAACTCTATATAGCATATAACTAGATTATTATCCGTAGGATATATATATGCATTCAAACCGTCATCGGTTACGTGGAAAGATTGGTGTACTTTTGGTTTGTAATATTGGGGTTGTGCTAGCTTCTTGCTAGTCCCCTTTCTTTTAATGAAGTTTATCGTTGAAAAAAAACTCATTCAAACCGTCACATCTATTTGTTGGAACACATTTTTTTATTTTATGTCTTTACTTTTAATATTTAAGTTTTAGCTCTTAATTTTTGATTTTATACGTATTTTAAGTCTTAGATTTCTTATCTTTAATTTTTAATACTTAATTTTCAATTAACTTTTTATTTTTATTTTTAAAATTTTGATTTATATTTATATTTTTTAGTTTTTTTGTATTTATTTTATGTTTCTTAAAACTTTAGGACTAGAAATTTTATTTTATATTTTGTGACTTATGATTTTTTGTATTATTATTATTACTATAATTATTATCCTTACTATTATTATTATATATGTTAAATTTCGTATATTAATTTTAGGATTTTACACTGTAACGTGTTAGATACTACACTACGTGGTGGTGGTGATAGGGTGGAGAAAATGAAGACGTGTAGTGATCTGTGTTGCTTGTATTAATAATAACTAGGTTATGGCCGGGTTGCGCGATGTGGCGGCTAGGTCTTGCGTTTGTGACCTTGTCACACACGTATCAATGGCGACATTAGGATTTTCACATTTTCTATGCACTGCGGTGGCCCCGTTTTAAATTCAACAGGGTAGGTGAGTTAATTTGACATGTGTCATGTGTTGTGTGACATAGTTTTTCACTTCATTACACGTGTTAACAACCTTTTCGACTTCAACATGTGCGTCGCAATACGATGGTAGACAGATGGACATTAAAAGTATATATATCCAAAGTTGGGGTAAAAAACGTAAATGTAAAAGAAAATTGTTATGATATAACATGTAAAAATAACAATTATGTCATTCCACCATTATAGTTTTCAAGAAGCTTACCTTTTCATTAACAAAGATATTTTATAAAAAATCGTATTTAACTATATTGAAAGATAAACTCTAGGAATAATGTTTTGGGTGTTGGATGAGGTGTGCTATACAATTGGTAAGTGTTTTGAGTTGTTTATTAGTTATTGGTCGATAGTGTTTTGGGTGTTGGATGAGGTGTGGAGTTGCTAATGGCGTGTGTTTTTATTTTTTAGTTATTGGTCGTTTTTTTTTATTTTGTTTTCATATATTAAGGTGTTGTGTTATTATTGGTTAATGGTTGAGGCGTTGTGTTGTTATTGGTTGATGGTTTGAGATGTTGTATTGCTATTGGTTGATGGTTTGAAGAGTTGTGATGTTGCTATTCGTTGATGTCATGAAATTGTGTTTTGTGTGTGGTTTGAGGTGTTGTGTTGCTATTGGTTGATGCTATGAGCGCGTTTGTTTGATTGTTGTTTTTATTATTTTTTTGAGTTTTGATTTTATTATTTTGTTGTGTTTTCTTTTAATTTATATTTGATTTTTTTGTGTTGTGCAACATTTTTGTTTACGATGCGCTAATAGGGTTGCAAGAAGTAATAGTTCAATAACAATTGTAGCGCATCACGCGACAGCCTAAATACACCTGGTTTTAATTTAGAATAGATAAATTTGTTACCGATTGATAGTTATAGTATTAACTTAATTATTCATATAATGCTATATTAAATAAGTAAACTATAAATAATTATAGATTAAAGATTTGTATTCTGATTTTTAACGGAGTAAATTATATTTTTTGGCCTTTATAATAAGTCAAATTACGGATCGTGGCCTTTATTTTAAATTTTTGCACTGGTTGGCCTTTATATAAATTTTTCTTACGGTTTTGAACCTTTAAGTTAACGAAAGTTAAGTTTTCCCGTTAAATCTGGTTGAATCTGATATTACCAGTTTGTATTAATCTGGTTGTAACTTAAAGCTTAGGTATTTTGCTTTTAATCTATGCTAATTTGATCTGCATTTTGGTTGAATGAACTAGTTGTGTTCAATTTTGTACCAATTCTTTAGATGATAATGAAACGTTGTGATGTGCAAAGTGTGAGTTAGTTGAAATTTAGGGTTGTTATGTTGGTGTGATGGTGGTGGTTATGGACGTTGTCGGAAAATCTGCCGGAAAAACGTGGCTATGAAGGGAGGAAGATGGTATTTTAGTTATTTACATTTCCAGTCACTCACGTTTATATGTTTGGCATTTTATGTTTTATAGTAATTAAAGAAGAGTTTTAATATTAACAAAAATGGCCCATGTTAAAACAAGTTTATTCCTTTATAATAAAATGATTAGAATACCCTTATATTAACTGAAAAAGTTAACGGGCGTTAGCCAAAAGGCCTAAAAGCGTGAGAAAAATGTAAAATAAAGGCCACGATCCGTAATTTAGCTTATTATAAAGCCCAAAAAATGTAATTTACTCTTTTTAACGGCTTATGAAGAATTTAATTAATATTTTAATTAACAATAAACAAATTGAAATAAAAGAAGGAAAATTCTGCATGCATTGTACTTTTTTACTAAGTCATCTGATCTATGTGTCATGCTCTACAAAAAACATATTCGAGTGAAGGTGGGTGAGAGATGAGAGTGATAAAGATGAAAAGAGATGAATAGATGAGAGAAGCAGGTGAATATATGCCAGTAGTAAAAACAATATATATAACAAACCGTGACTCACCATTACAATTGTGACTCATTACCACTACATAATCAAGTGAACAAACAAATGCCAACACAAATTAACAACCAATAGAAACAAAATGGCAAATAGGATCAAGGTGTCACACACTCATGCTTTAGCCTAAATGTGACGCTTTGGTCCCAGACTGACTAAAAGAATGTTGGAAATATCGGGATTTGTGGTGTGTTGAATTATTTTTTATGTGGAAGATGTCACGCATAGGCCTAAGCGTGACACCTTGTTTTTAGAAAAACTTTTTATAATCTTTCATCTATATAATTTATTTAATTTTTTATAACAAATATGTCATTCTTAGGCCAAAGAGTGACACATTATTCCTATTTTTAAGTTTTTACTATTTATTTTGATATTTTAATATTATTATTTTATATTACATATCGTTATTTGTTATTTTTATTATCTTTAATTATTTACTTTTATTACGATTAGTGATTATATTGATGATGTAGGGTTATGTAAATACGTTCGTAAATATATATAGAGGTATATGAAAACAAGTTGTTATATCGTGTTTACGTTTACAGGTATGGATGTGAATGCACTTTGTTATCAATACGTGTATAGTATGGTATGATGGTATTTGTGTACGTAGTTTTTCGTTTATGTATTTGTAGACGCACGACACGACGATTAAACGACTTAGGTGACGAAACAAAGTGTTTCTCTTTGGCCAAAGTGTCACATTTAGAAAACCCAAGGCGTCACACTTAGGCCAAATTAAACGTGACACTTTGATCTTATACTAGGTTTAACACCCGTGTGTTACACACGGGTTGAATAAAAATATTTTCTAAATATTATAATTATTATATTTAAAAATTTATAAATACTTTTGTA
>JAOYNQ010000001.1:5023510-5038251 GCA_026259685.1 Tagetes patula
GAATTATCATCAAAGAAGAATGACCAGAGTTGATGAAAGATACAAACGGGAACAAAGAGCTAATGCAGCACATAAACGCCTAAAAAAACGTCAAAAAAGACACTCCTGGTTAAAAAAACATAATTGGTTAAAAACAGCGTTTTAATATGCCCAACAGTTTAAGACAAACATCTAAATCAACCGCAAACGTCTGAAGCCTTTTACAAGCATGCTCTTAACAACGAAATGGTTAAAGCATTATAAGCACATTAAAAATACGCAAGTTACTCAATACTAAATATATTATTAATTATTAATTAAATATATTAATGGAAAAAGCACCACTTGCATATATTTTGGAGGCAGGAGCGCACCGCCAGTCTTGACGCCACCCGGTCTAATGATTTTTGCAACGGCCAAATGTGAGAAAAAAAGACCAAAAAAGTTTGCCCCACAATCCGGTCCACTGGGCCCCATTTAAAGGGCCGTTTACAGTTGTCAAAAGTAGCCGTTGTCACCTAAATCAAACATTAAAATAACCAAACTTTTCTTTATACACCCTCAAGAAACATATCTTACACTTTATTCCCCCTGTCCTTAACATTTGTTAATATTCCATGGCCCCCCAAAATACATTTTCTAAAACTTTCATTCAGCATATTCTTAATCTCATCAACACTCTACACAAAAACTCAAATTTTTTTTAACTATGAATCCTCATTTATGACTAGTGCTAAGATGAATTATAATTATGCATAGGAGACCCAAATGCAATTTTATTTGTGTCACTTTTTATGGATTCTGAAAATAAGGCTCGTCATAGGCTATCACCCGACTTTGTGTCCGATCCTATAGGTTTTACATCACATGGTTAAAGATTTCTGAACGGTTTTTCGCTATAACAGTTGGTTGATGATATTCAACTCCGATCAACTTGGCTTACATTGTGGCGAGCATTCGCTGTGTTCGCGGTAATGGGAGTCCTAATGCCGATGAAAAACGCTTATTAATATTAGAGGTAGAGCTTCGATCTTAGTCCTTACACCTCTAAATGCATCAGTCTTACGTCGTTACACCAACTGCTGTTAAAAAAAAAAAGCTAACCTGAGTATATTTTATTATAAAATACTCCTATTTATGTTATTTTTCTTAAAAAAAACTTGTTTTGAAAACCTCACATAAAAAATAAACTCTATAAGTTACCTACCAACTTCATGGTCAAAATAAACTTATAGGGTCTAAATAAACAAGTCTATCAAACACTAGGATCTAAACAAATATTACACACCCACTTGAAACATTCTCACCTTTTGCTTTATATACACACCTTTGATCCCCCTTCCTTGTTTTCATTTTCAACTTCTAAATCTTCTCTCCCTTCAACGTTAACCATCCCATCCCATCTCTCAAAACCCACCATGAACCACCCACCATACACAATCGACTTACCATCAACCCCACTCTTGTCATCCACCACCACCACCACCACCAGCAGCGACTCAGACCAAAGTCCTGTTGCATCAAACCATTTCTTTCTCTACAACATCCCTAAAACACCCTCTTCTTCCTCATACCGCTCACTCTCCGTCCTCACCGGCCATGACGCTTCCGTTTCATGTCTTTCAATTTGCGGTGAATTTGTTCTCAGTGCATCCCACGGCAAAGACATTATTGTCTGGCAACAACCTGACTTACGCCAATTCACCAAATTCGGTCAAGGTGAAGGCTCGGTTAAGGCCGTTGTTACCGTCGGTAACAAAGTGTTTACCGCCCATCAAGATTCAAGAATTAGGGTTTGGAAAGTTTCTAGAAGCTCAGAAAACATATTCAAGCTTGTCAATACACTTCCAACTACTAAGGATTATTTGGGAAAATTCATGAAACAAAGTAATTATGTTCAAACACGACGGCATCATAAACGGTTGTGGATCGAACATGCCGATAGCATATCGTGTTTATCGGTCTCCAACGGGTTCATTTACTCGGGTTCTTGGGACAAAACTTTGAAAGTTTGGAGGGTTTCTGATTTAAAGTGTTTAGAATCGATAAAAGCGCATGATGACGCTATAAACTCGTTGATTGCGAGTAATGGGGTTGTGTATTCGGCTTCGGCGGATGGAAGGGTTAAAGCGTGGGGGCGAGATGGGAATGAGGCCGAAAGCTCGCATTCGTTGAAGGGTATTTTGGAGGGTCATAAAGACGTGTCAATGAACTCGGTGGTGGTATCGGATGATGGGAGGATGGTTTATGGGGGTGGGTCGGATGGGTATGTAATGGGGTGGTTGGGTAGCAAAGGTTTAGATAGTTGGAAGTGTGTTTGTGAGGTTAAAGCACATACAATGGCGATTTTGTGTATGTGCATACGACGTGAGGTATTGTGTAGTGGCTCAACGGATCAAAGCATATGCTTATGGAAAAGGGAAGTGAATGGGTTGACGAAGATTGGGGTTGTGAAAGGTCATAGTGGTCCGGTTAAATGTTTACAAGCGTCGATGAATAGTGTTGGAGGTGGGTTTTTGATGTATAGTGGTAGCCTTGATAAGAGTATACGAGTTTGGTGGGTTCCGTGTTATTATGATGAGGTCAACACAGACGATTGTGACTCGTCGAGTCAAAGTACGAGGGTGTTGAAATCAGTTTAGCGATGATCATCGATGATCGATGTTCAGTTCTTGGAGTGTAGTTGAAGCGCTGATTCCGTTTTTGAGTGTTTGCAGTGCAATTGTTATATGGCATTTTTTGTCCGTGAACGTTTTTGTTGTCTCTTTTCATGTTTTGATGCACTTGTGTAGTTGTGTGTGTGTTTTTTTTTGATATAGCATATTTGATATTTGTAAAAGTATAGCAAATGATTCAATTCATAAGGATTTCAAAGCAATGTATAAGTGGTTAAGTTATATTTATATTATAGGAGTATTGGATATTAACGGACCTAACTACTAGTTTTTGGCCGCTACCGGTCCCAACTTTTGAAATATGTGCTAGCGGTCCCAACTTTTATCATTTTGGCCACTAATGGACCTGCCGTTAAAAAAGTTAACGGCGTTAACTTTTTTTTTTTAATTTCAGGTCGACGTTTTATGGTTTTTGATCGGAAAAAAAAAAAAGACGAGTCGATCGATATAAAATTCACATCGAAACAGTGCTCCAAATGACAAAACGATGCTTTATCGGGGAGTTTAAACCTAACGGTTCTTTAACCGGATGTACAAATTTCGTCGTTTAGATCATCGTTTCGATTTAATTTTTATATCAATAGACTCGTATTCTTATTTAGATCAATAACCATAAAACATTGACCTGAAATTCAAAAAAAAAAAAAAGTTAACGCCGTTAACTTTTTTAACAGCGGGTCCATTACTGGCCAAAATGATAAAAGTTGGGACCGGCAGCACATATTTCAAAAGTTGGGGCCGGTAGCGGCCAAAAACTAATAGTTAGGTCCGTTAATATCCAATACTCATATATTATATACTTTTGATTATAACACTATGTTGTTCAATCTTTTCGTTCCAAAGAACAAAATGATTATAACTGAACTAAGTCATGCTCAACTGACTGTTAATGCATCTTATAAACAAGTTTTTGAAAACAAAATGCTTGGATGAGAACTTTAGTAATGAGAATATGGAATTGGCATAAACAATTCGCGACTCTAAAAAAATAATAATTTAGTCAAATCTGTTGGAAAAACATACTAAAAAAACATACTAAAAAATACCCGCAATGGACCTATTATTTTTTTCTCTATCGTTTGTGCGACCTCTAATTCTCTCTTTCACATATGTACTTATTGTCTTAAAGTCAATGGTGTTGGTGGTTTAGTTTAAACAATGTTCTGTTTGAAGCAAAGTTGAGTTCAAATCATGTATTAAATAGGTTGTTGTGAATTTATTTTAGAAAAATCTAGGAATTGCTGTTAAAAAATATCGTTGTCTTAAAAATCATGCTAAGACACTATAACACATGATATATAACTCGTATCTTAAAGTTTCTCTCTCCCTAAACGTTACCAATCACGCAACCACCCTCTCTCTCCCTATCACTTCCAACTTAAAAAATAAAAACCTCACTTTAAAAACCAATGTTATCAAACTTGGACCGGACCGGGAATTGGAGAGCATGGCGGTCCGGTTAAGGGTGTTGGAACTGTTTTCAGCCTAATAGGCAGGTAAAACTGGAAAACCGGTGTATAATCCGGTCGAGCCTTTCTCGGGACCAAAATCAAATCAAATCTGAACCAAATCGAAGTAAATCCGAACCAAAATCTCTGCCATTGTTGCTTAATACTACACATGCAAGAACCAATGAGGCGACAGAAGAATGTGAGGGTTGTGTCGTTCCAAAGATTGTTGTTTGTTGGTCAGTTCAATTGCGATTAGTAACCACCGGATCAGAGAAATTGAGGGCTGTGTGCTAACATATATAAAATAATAAACACCTAAACTTTAAATTTATAAGACTAGACTGAATTAAACCTAAACTCACAACCGGCATTGTACCAATCGTAGGCAATACGGCTAAAGTAAGTCCAAGTGTCGAACCCACAGACACTATATATTAAGCTAAATTCACTAAGACTCGACTTAACTAGAAATGAATTTTAAAAGAAAAAGATTATTTAAAGGGGGGGTTTTGCTTTAAAATACTAAATGACATAAAAGTAAATGACAAACGGAATGGAAGACGGATTGAAAACAGATGATTAAATGTAAACCACCTAGACCCGACTCACTAATGCTTAATTAATCAGTTTATTTAGAAAATGCTTTTGACGATGGACTGCGATCTTAAAATGATCACTTGACCCAAACATCTATAAGACCCTCGACCCTTTTCGAGAAGAAATCTATGAGTTTTTATCAAGTTATTAAGCAGACCAGTTTATTAATTAGACTCCCTCACATTCGTCTAAGGATTATGACTTAGTACCTATATTGATTACCTATCTCACAATATGATAATCTAAAGTAATTACTTTGATTCAATTGATATTAGTAGACACCGTAGTTAAACATCTATCATGTTTGACTTTTAAAAATGTTCAAATTGTAAAAGTTTTTTAATCCGTTCAGCTAATTTAAACGTCTTTCAAAGTGTTCGGTTGATTTAGATGTTTGTCTTAAACTGTTGGGCATATTAAAACACTGTTTTTAAACAATTATGTTTGTTTTTAACCGGGAGTGTCTTCTTTGACGTTTTTTCAGGAGTTTATATGCTGCATTAGCTCTTTGTTCCCGTTGGTGTCTTCGCAAACGACTGTTTCCCATCCCCACACTTAAACTCTACATTGCCCTTAATGTAAAAATGGAAAACACTCAAAAATTAAAAATAAATGCAAAAATAAAAATATAGAAGGGCAATTGGAAAGGACTTAGCTGGTTTTGTGAAATGCGTAAGCCTATAATCTTCAGTCCAATCCATAGCTTCGATCGCATAGCATTTTGGTCGCGATCGAGCTTGACACCGACATTCTCGAGCATCATCTCCATCTTCACAAAATCAAACTCACCCGGATGGAGATTGAGTACGTGTGATGATCGTTCAAATATGCAAAAATAAAAACAACATACCGGAGCGTAAAACTGACTCGAAACAACTAAATGACAAAATAAAAATAAAACTAAAAACACAAATTAAAATTAAAATTAATTAACAAACATTTATTCTAACAAACTATACAAACTCTACAAACCAACTTCTCTACCCATATCAACCCATTCTACGTGGGGTATCCTCAAACCTACTAGGATCCCTACACTTAAGCTTCACTAACCTCTTCACACTCTCCTAGTACTCACTAAACAACTCATTCTTATCCTCTTCTACCCACTTATCCTCATCATTGATCACCTGAACCCTATGATCCCAATGCTTAGTTTCTTATATTGGGTCAAGTATGTTAAAGATAGCAATGTCTTCTCCTACTTGCAAGGTAATTTATCCCTTAAAGACATCTATCATAGAACGAGAAATACGCAAGAAAGAACGACCAATGATAATGGGGACCTTTGCGTCAGCCTCCATATTTATAACCACAAAATCCACAGGGAACACAAACTTATCAACCTAAACTAGAAGGTTTTCCACAATTCTCCATTGATAAATGACTGACCGGTCAGCTAAAGACAACGACATCCTAGTGGGAGTAAGTTCACATAGGCCTAGTTTTTCATATAATAAATATGGCATGACATTAATACTAGCACCTAAGTCAGCCAAAGCAGTGCTCTCAGTGTACTACCAAATAAGCAAGAAATCTTAAAGACCCCTGGATCAAATAGCTTCTCAGGTAGTTTATTGGTGACCACAGCAGAGCATTCACCACTAAATGGAACATAAGAGATTTCTCCCAGCTTGCATTTGTTTTTAATGATGTCCTTAAAAAACTTAGCATATTTACGCATATGCTGGAGAACTTCTATGAATGGTAGATTTATCTTAACGTGCTTGAAAAGATCTAAGAAATGACCATATTCCCACGAGTATTTCTGCTGCTTTAAGTGAGTAGGATATGGTATATGAGCATGATCAACCAAAGGGGAAGGCCTAACATCCACCGGCGTCTTCCCCACACTTACATCTAACTTAGGGTCTCTCACGGGTTTCGGATTACTAAACTCAGCCTGATTACTACCCGGACCCTCTAACACAAGCTCCTCATCTACTTCCTCCTCATCATTCTCCCTAACCACCTTCTCAATCACTAAGGGCTCCTTAAGCGACACCAACTTCTTAACTGGCTCTAAAATCCTACCACTACGAGTAGACATTGAATTCAACTAAGCCGACAGGTTCTTTTGGGTTGAACCGAGAACTGACCATGTGACCTCTCACTAGGCAACTGTTTCACTAATTCACATACGGTTCTCTGAATGTCTAGGATAATAGCATGCTGTTTTAGTAATTGAAGGTCATTTTAGCTAGGGTTTTCTGTGTGACCTCATCCTTAGAAACTAACTGAACCAACAACTGTTCAGTCCTACCCATACTATCACTAGACCCTTGCACATTACTCTGCTCTCCATTAAACACATTACCCGAACCCTGATTTAAGTTATTACTTGATTGAAATCCAGATGGGGCACCTGAACGCAGTTGGAGTTGTTATTGAAATTAGAGTTCTTGTAGTTTTTCCAATTAGAGTTATTAATATTATTATTATCAGCATTTTGGAACCTATTCTGATTATCTACACACTCTACCTGCTTTTCTTAGACATAAACGGGCATTCTAAGTACTAAGTCCTCCCTACACAACTCAAATTTGTCAACCTTCGACTTAAGTTCCTTCATATCAAGGGTTAGGTTTTATAATGCAACAGTCAAACTAGTTCCATACAAGCATGGTGCACACCTCGAGTAGAAGAATATGTGCTATTGACAGGTATGGAATTCCTACTAGTGGACCTTTGCTCATGCTCAGCTTGGGCAAAACTCTCAGACATTTCATTGCACTGCATTACGTTCATTTTACCCATTAAGTGCCCACCCGCAGATGTGTCAAATCTAGACCTAGTCTCATATGTAAGCCCATTATAAAATTTTTCGACTAAAACCCAAGAAGTGAGCCCATGCTGGGAGCAGCGATATAACAAGTTTTGAAATCGCTCCCAAGCTCAGTAGTAGGGATCATCGGGTTCCATATGGAACGAGTGAATCTGGTCATGCAGGAAAGGTGCCTTGGAAGGTAGGAAGTACTTGATCAGGTACAAAGTACGAAGCTCTTCCCACGTGGTAAACATGCCAACAACTTGCGAGTCGAGCCAAGTGAGTGCTCGATCCGCCAGAGAGAACGGAAACATATGGAGGAAATTCGCATCTTTAGACGCACCTTGGAGTTTGAAGGTGTTCACTACGTGTGTGAGACGCGACAAGTATGAAGTGCGTCTTCATCATCTCGCCATGGAATTGACTATTAGTGATGGCAGTCATGATGTAGGATGGGATTTGCCAAGAGTTGGGTTATCGATTGCAGGCACAAGGATAGACAAATGGTTTCCGGTGAAACCATCGAAAGCCTGCTTGTGCACAGTTCGGTTATCGGCCATATGGACGCTGTGAGTGCTCCTATGACTGCTAGGTGATGAGCTGTGTGGTGATGGGTATGGTGTTGGGTGCGATGTAAAATCAAAAGCTAAAGGTTTGTTTTTGAGACTAGGAAAAACTGAATCTAAAGACGAACTAACCTCAAACTCCGCAGATGAGATAGTAACAAATTCAGGTTTTGGATCAACAGCTTCACCAACACGCTTCAGTGGTCCGTGCGAGCGCATATGTGGCATAGACTCCACGGAGCAAATAAATTGATTAAATAGAAGGAAATTAAACGTGATAAATATACACATAAAAAAAATTAAAGCATTTAATGACTCCTATGACGCAAACAAACTAACAGAAAAATCATGTGTATAGCAGATAAGATCTCAAAAAAGTTAAAATAACGCAATTACCAAGAGTCCCCGGAAACGGCGCCAAAAACTTGATGTGTGCCAAAATATATAATATGATAAACACATAAGCTTTAAATTTATAAGACTAAGACTGAATTAAACCTAAACACACAACCAACAGTGTACCAATCGCATGCAATACGGCTAAAGTAAGTCCGAGTGTCGAACCCACAGACTCTATATATTAAGCTAAATTCAATAAGACTCGACTTAACTAGAAACGAATTTTAAAAGAAAAAGATTATTTAAAAGGGGGGGGGGGTTTGCTTTAAAATACTAATTGGCATAAAAGTAAATGGCAAATAGAATGGAAGAAGTATTGAAAAACAGATTATTAAAAGTAAACAACCTAGACCCAACTCACTAATGCTCAAGTTATCAGTTTTTTAGAAAATGCTTTTGATGATGGACAAGGATTTTAAAATGATCACTTGACCCAAACACCTATAAGACCCTTGACCTTTTTCGAGAAGAAACCTATGGGTTTTTTTTATCAAGTTAATAAGCAGACCAGTTTGTTAATTAGAATCCCTCACAATCGTCTAAGGATTATGAATTAGTACCTACATCGACTACCTATCTCATAATATGATAATCTAAGGTAATTACTTTGATTCAATTGACATTAGTAGACACCGTAGTTAAATCGACCCTGACGAACTCTTCACAGAAACGAGCCTAGCAATTCAACCTACTTAGACATACCAATTAAGCTCTCACCTCAGGGATACTAGTTTAGCTACATAATTTTATCAACTCAATTAAATTCATCGTTCCTATGGTTTTAGTGCACTTAAACCACAAGCTAGTCACTAACAAAAAGTCCATGACTTAACTTAAATCTATTATTTGAAAGACATTCAACTAGATTCAGGGGAGCTAACAAACATCATTAAGCCAAACCAAACATATATTCATGCATCAATGAATCAAAAGTAATTGTTTACTAAATCATAAAAATACCAAAGTTATAACATCATCCAAACAAACAACTAAACAATTGCAATTAATTCATCTTTAGTCTAGGCGGTCTAATAAGCTTAGCCAACAACAATATTTATGAAAATAAAGACAAATTCCAGTTCAATAAACATGATGGAAAGTAACAAAACAAAAGAATAAAGAAACCCGGAAGATCCAAAGATCAATCCTTGATCCAACGTGATTCCGTACTTTGATTCCGTGCTTCGAACTTCAAAATCACCTATTTTTAGCCTTTTTCATCTCCCAATCATGCACTGAGGCTAGGTCAAAGTGAAGAGATGTTTATATAGTGATTTGCGCGACGAGGACTTGGGTTTCCGGCCACCACTACCACACAACTTTACACGGCCAGGGTGCTATTTCTGGACGCGTGGCGTGGTTAGCATGTGTGGCAGCGCCGCTTGCTTCTGTTTCGCGTTCTGGTTTGCTTGTAACTCTGTTTCGCGTCCCGTTTTCTCCTACGATATTCTTTTAACGCGATCTTTTCAATATTTCTCCACTTAGGACGTAGAAACACCAATGAATCAATAGTAGATTAAACTTAAAGAAAACTATATAAAAAGACTCGAAAACGTGTACAAACTCAACACGGGATAATCGTATAATTTACACTATATCAATGGACTTGCGGCTGTGTTGTTGATAAATGCTTTATACTTAGTCTTTAGGTTTTAGGTGTTACATCCCGAGAAAGGTTGCTAGTGTATATAGGTGTATAACCCGAAACCACTTTGGTCATCTAAATAAATCATATAATAATCTATTTTATCGGATACCAGACCGAATAAACCTAATAAAGTGGTTGAATTCTATTCGGTTAGGCAAAAAAAAATTTCACGACTAAATAAACCTACTAAAACGGTTGAATTCGGTTAGATTAGGAAAAAAATTATTTCACGATTGAACAAAAAGATTTCACCATCGAATAAATTGAATCTAACAAACCATTAACCGAACCGTTTAATACACACATCAAACATTTTTCTATGTACTCATGTTATTAATTTCATGTAGGAACACTTTATTTTTAATGAATAAAAACAATAAAAGTTAAGGGGAAATTTTGACAAGTTTCAAAATAGTTTTTTTGGGAGGGGTGTGACAAGTATGTAGGAGGTGTGTATAGACACTCCCTGTATAAAACTTTCATTTCACACCCTTAAACTATGACATCTTGTTGTATTTTATCAATTTTTAATTATTTATTTCTTTGAACAGCAACAATAGATTTATTCAAAGAGGCACCAAACGCCAAAATGTACATATACCAAAGATCAAAAACAAAACCGAAACAACAACGAATTAAAGCTTTACAATGCCATTGTATGGGTTGATAATCCATTGTTCCCAATATCAACTGATCTTGTTTCCTCTTTGCTCAACCCAAGCAAATGCCTCTGATTTGATATTATCTTCAAGGGCATCTAAAGACCATCTTTTTTTTTATTGAAGATCCAGTCATTTCTGCACAGCCAAATATCCTAGAGAGTAGTAAAGGTAACTACGATAGTTGTTTTTTTTATTGAAATGAGTTACCAAACCAGGTGGTCTGAGCCAGGACTAGGTCCTTGAGATTGTTGATACTCTTGAAATCACAATTACACCACCATGACATTCTTCTCCAAATTTCCTTAGTGAATTGGCATCTTCTAAAGAGGTGATTCGCCTCCTCATCCTCAACTTTGTAGAGCTGACATAGCCTTGAGTCTAGATGCATCCTTTAGTAGCCAAGTTTTTAGATACCGACACATGATCCAAAGACAGTTTTTAAAAAATATTATAACTTTTGGAGGAATCCATTTAAGCCTTGTAATAGCGGTTATATTAGGCCATAATAGGGTAGTCCACAAGCCAGTTCTTGTAAGAAAGGGTAGAAAGCTTGTTAAAGGGGTCGCACATCCACACCCATTTATCTGAGCCATTGCCAAATTTATAGCATCACAGAACCTCCTCCATTATTTGGAACAAGCTGGAGCTACTAATTACAATTTTGGAATCAAAAGCGGGGAGCGCAAGCTTGATTGATGTCGAGAGAAGCTCTATGATGGGAGCAAAGAAGACTCTGCATCACATGGAATCCCTTATTAAAATGGGTCTACGTAAAAAAGCGTGTATAAAATGGATCAAGGATGGGGATGAAAACTCGAGCTTCTTTCAAGGCATCATTAATGGGCATAAGAAGAGAAATAGAATAAACGAATTGATGATAAATAATGAATGGGTTACCGATCCGATCTAAGTCAAAGCTGAAATTAAAAGTTATTTTATGGATGAATTCACAGAAAAAACCCCGAACCGCCCACGTCTAATCAATGGCAATATCAAAAGACTCGTCTTTTAAAGCATCAATTTTGGAAACGGATACCTGAAATCAGGTAGAACCTCTGTCATTGTAAATGTCTCCCCTATAGAAGAATTTGCAATATCACAAGGGGTTAGGCAGAGAGACCTAATCTCACCATTCTTGTTTATCATTGCAATGGAGGGTAAGTTCTATCATGAAATTAGCTCAGGACAAAGGATTATTTAGGTATTCACATCCCCAACAATGGCCCGATCATCACCCACGCCATGTATGCCAACGACCTTTTCATATGGGGGGATCGGGAAACGCGTAATTTTTCCAACTTGAAACGACTTCTTAGATGCTTCCATTTAGTATCTGCGCTTAAATTATTTTTTTCATAAAAGTAGATTGTTTGGAATTGGGGTGCCTGAGGAAGATTGTATGGCGATGACCGAGCTTCTAGGATGCGAAGTTGATCACCTTCCAACGGACCCCATCGGTCTTTCGATTGGTGCGAATATGAGATTATCTAAACATTGGAATCCTATAATCAAGAACTTCAAAGAAAAACTCTCTTCATGGAAGGCATAAAATCTATCTTTTACTAATAGACTGACTATGGTCAAAGTGGTAATGGAAAGTCTCCCTCTATACTACTTCTCCATGTTTCGGGATCTAAAGAAAGTAATAAGCGAGCTGGAATCAATACGGAGTAAGTTCATGTGGGGTGGAAGTGCCACTCGGAAGCGAATACACTGAGTGGCGTGGGAGAGTGTTATAAAGTCAAAGCGTAGTGGTGGCGTAGGTGTGGATGTCTGAATTGTTCTCATCATGGCCCTAAGTTCAAAAGTGTATTCAATCGATCCATAAGGTATCTTTCTCTACACTCGACGACTTGGGTAAACAATCACTTTTTAATAACCTTACATATTTAGTAGTCCACAAAAGTTCTTTTTATATAATAAAATATATAAATAAATTATTTATAACGTCAACCGTTTCATAAATCTGGTTCGACCAGTCCGATCAGTGACCGGTAAGAAGACTAGTTTGACGTCCGGCATGGTCGTTAAAATCCAAAGAACATTTTTTAAACAATCACATCCTTCAACATTCCTCATTCTCTCTAATTAACAGATGTGATTAAATCTTTAAATATTTATATCTTTTAAAAAGGAGGGACAAAATAGGAACTTTAAATATATAAATCTTTAAACATTTTTATCTTTTGCATACGTTAAGTTTTTTAAAAAAAATTTCGCACCATTAGGTCAAGAATTTCAGTATCTTTCATTTGAGTATAGGTAACGTTATAAAAAAAATAAAATTTTCTCTCTTTTTTTTAATTTCAATACTACATATATGTAGTATACGATATTATGTGTTTTTAAACTGGGGAAAGTGAATATGGTGTTGTTATGCACCTAAATTACATGAAAATCATCAAAACTACATACTTTGATAAAATAACGTAAGTTCCCCGATATTGATTTCATTAATACCATCACAAAAAAACAACACCGTCGTGCTTTAATTCTAAATTTGGATTTTTCTCATATGATCGTATTGCCATTGCTAGCAATTACTTGGTTCACGTTATGTAATGTGGTATGAATATGTGCAGCAGGGGCATATCACAATACCAATTATACGAGTCATGTTATATTAATCTGTTAGTTGGAATTGAGAAGCCAAATTGACGTACAAGGGATTTCTAAAGGGCGAGTAATCTTTTACTAAAATGAATGACGGTTATTGAGTAAATGGGAAAGAGAAGAATTATGATCTAAGAGGAGATGACTGAGTCGTCCATTAAAATTGAATAAAGTCTAATGAGTTAAGTTTTCTAATAAAAATAACTTAAGTTATTTTTATCAAAGCTACGTATTTTTAATGGTTTTACTTGTAACAATTAGGTGCATAACATCACCGTATTCACTATTCCCTTTTAAATTTTATAGTATTGCATATATGTAGTATCGTATACTACATATACGTAGGATCATACTACTACATATATGCAGTATATGCAATATGTGCAATATTGATGCATTGTTATCTTATATTTGTTTATTAGTTTATTATTATCTTTATATTTAGACAGAGTATGAGTATTGGTTTTGTTTTCATTTGTAATAAGTGTTTTTAATATGGAATATTAAGAACTTTGTTATTGATCATTTGAGATCGTATGTACAGTTTAAATAATTATTAGACTCTTGAGTCATTTGCCTGCTTCAAAAAATGCATCAAGTACAATGATACTACATATATGTAGTATCAAAAAAACCAAAACATGATTTTTAAATTTTTTTAATATAAGTAAAGTATGAAAAAGTTATTAACGTTTAAAAAAAATATAATCAAATACAATATCGCAATACTACATATATGCAATATGAAAATAAAAAAAAACGAGAAAAAAAATATTTTTATAATGTTATTTATACTCAAATGAAAGATAAGAAAATTGTTGATCTAATGGTGCAATTTTTTTAAAATAATATTAACGTATGCAAAAGACAGAAATATTTAAAGATTTTTATATTTAAAATGAGTTCTCTCTTGAGTCATACCCTATATATATACATATGTATATATGTATATATATATATATCTTCGTAGACTGTTGTTAAAAAATATACTTCCTCCATCTCATTAGAAGGTGTCCATATTTCTTTTTTATTTGTCCTATTTTATGTGTCTATTTTTAAAATTTAATGGTCAATTTCCAAATTTATCATAAAAACACAAAACTAACATAATCAAACAATATGAAGGACCATATAATATTTATTGTCAAGGGGTATTTATATCAAATAACTAGTAAAAAAGACAATCATTTAATATGTCAAAACCGTGTTTTCAAACCAAGACACTTATAATAGGACGAATGGTATATCTTCGTAATTAGTATACTAATAAAAGAATAAGAGTTGTACTCCCTCCGTCCCATTAGAAATGTCCATATTGTCTTTTTTAGTTGTCCCATTTAAAGTGTCCACTTTTAAAATTTATTGGTAAACTTCCAAATTTGCC
>JAOYNQ010000001.1:5042088-5053126 GCA_026259685.1 Tagetes patula
AATACCCAAACTTGTTACAAATTAAAAGACCAATACCCAATCTTGTAACAAAAAAACCTTAGTACCCAAACTTGTTATTTTAGGTAAACCTCAGGCACCATTTGTGTAATTAACTCTTTAGAAAAAGTTGAACTTTCACTCTTATTAAAAAACAAATAAAGAATGAAATATTAATTAAAAAAATTATACTTTCGTAGAAACATGAAAAAAACCTTTGAAATTGTGTATAGTAGCACCCTACTGAATATATCCCCCCCCCTTCATATTAACACTTCAAATTTCATTTATTACCAAATTCATTAAATCCAATTTATAAAATGATCACTGAACCCTTCTCTTCCTTACAATCCAAACTCTCATATACTAATGCAAGTTTTAAAAGTAAAATAAAAAGGTAACAAATTTAAAAACATATATATTTTATATTATGATTTTTTGGGTAAATATAACATTTACCCAAAGCTTTAAGGAAGATATATCAAACTATCCCTTTATTTAATGCTTTTATGGGTGACTTGTGCTATATTCAATTGCAACAAATAACAAATTTTACCTCTGTTGCTGATGAAACAAGCAAATCACGACTTAGGAGCAATTCAAGTGGGAAGCGCACAGGTTTGTGTAGTTTTGTGCTTCCATTGGTTCCATAGCCAAATCGCTTCAGGTGCAACACCATTATCTTTGGAAGCGTTTTTAAGTTGACAGATTTTCTGGCTGTCACAACTCCAGCCTGAAAGCCAATATAACCATGTTTTTATCAGCATGCGCATGTAAGATACCAAAAGGATTGTAGCCCAGTGAGGGCTCAAGTCCCATAGGAGGTAAAATGGTGTAGCTTATGACTAGTCTAGTCCAACAAATGTATTTTTTTCCCACTGCTAATCATCATACATGCAGTACTTTTTTTATAGCATTATTAGCAATCAAAACATATGTCAAAAGTGGGAAAAGTAAGAAATCTTTATGTTCATTATATACATAGTTATGTTGCAACAGATTTGATGCTGATTTATTAACCCATAAAAATAAGATATATTTAATTTGAATCACTTTATCCAAACACCCCAAAAGACAGCACGAATCATACCTTTCCAGATGTTGTTCGATACTCATCAAGTGTTTCTGGCATAGAAAATAGACGAAGGGCGTCCTCAATATTAGTAACGCCATCATGAGATATATCGAGATGTAGCAAAAAAAATGGCTGAACAGTAGCCGAAGGTTTATTCCCTGTTGAGTCCCAACACAAACATGTTAGATAGATAATAACATTACCGATGCCTAAGTTGATGACAAATCAAAAAAATAATAAGTATTTATACCTCTTGCCTTTACAACACTTCTCAATTGACCTCCAAAGATTGCCCTTACTTCTGAAGGAGCAAAGTCTTGTGTTCTTGTTACTGCAGACTTGTTCTTAGGACCAACAGTCTCCCAATCATCATCTTCTACAGATGAAACAAGTGATGACCCATTGCCATTTGCATTGCTTACTTGTCCTTCAAGCTTAAGTAATTCATCATGCATCTGATGCATGATGAAACTTAAAAACTCCTGTGCATCTTCTTGCCTAACACAAAACCATTTCATGTGCAAATTCATAATATTAAACGGAAATGCATCAAGTAAAGAAATGATATAATATAAAAAACATTAACACATACCTGGGCCTCCCAGAGATGCTATTAGGAATATCAGGAGTAAAATTCTTCAAAACCACTTCAAACATGGCTGGGCTGAACGGTCGTCCTGTTTGCATATGGTTCATGTCCTTTGAGCTACCAGCAGGCATCTTGAACTCAAAAATAAAATCACCAAATGCAGCTAATGTCGGATAGCCATTCTAGATAAAATAATGCAAAAACAACTATCTTTAGCTATATCTGTACTATATTAATCTGCTATGGAAAAATTTACAACATTTGAAGCAAAAGAATCTACTTTAATCGCAAACCTTGTCAACAATACGAGTTCTTATACTATGCAAGAGCTCAACTACTGGAGAACAAGACAAAAGAGCTTGCAGTGTGGCATTGAGAAAGCACATGTTCCCTAAGTTGATTAACCCACGAGGTAGTAAGCATGTCTTCAAATCTATTTCATGATTTCCATCAATAGGGCTATTTGCCTTCTCTTCTTTCACACTAACCAAGGTTTGGATTTTATTGTGTGCTACAGAATTACTATTGTCAACCGGTTTAAGGTCAATGTTACCATTACGATATGGTGTTCCATTTTGTTTTGGATGTATCAAAGCTTCTGGCTTGAGATTGTTGATTGGTCCAGTGTGGCTAGCTTTACCATTCTTGCAAATGTCAGTCGTGTTGAGATTTGATAAACCGTTGGAAGGATCGATGTTCTTGTACGATTCATCATTAAAACTACCAAAAGATATTTCACTTGATATCTTTAATGAATTAAGATCCAAAGGTTTGCTTTTCACGGGGTCTTTAGCATTTTCAGATGGCTTATTTAGCCATGATATGACTTCATCTTCAGAAAACGACCCAAATAACAGTACCTGCAAGATTAAGAGTGAATCAGCAACTTTAACAACCATAAATGCATGATTATAGAAAACATACTTCAGCCATTATCACTTTTTCAAGCACATCCCAAGACTATCGTTCACTTGACAAAAGTTTCATCTGCTAAAAAAACTGCCTCATTTTCATTCAAATTTTAACCATATATGCTGAGCTTTCAAAACAATCATAAGTATCTCCAAAAGAATTCCCATAATAATCAACACAATGCATTTAGCAAAAAAACTATGGTGTGAAAAGCCCTACAGGCACGCGCCTAGGTGTAGGAGAGGCAAGACGCACGAAAAGCACCATTGGCCATTTTCACGCTCCAGCAAGTTTAGACCAAGGTTACCCAATTCTAGCCGGATTCTAGTTAAACTCCAGCATAATTAAGGCAATATTCCAGCAGGATCACGATAAATTTGGCGAAGTTCCCCAAATATCACGCAAAATTGTTTAAAACATCCAAAGATGGACTGGACCAGCCTAAACTAGCCATGAACAAGCCTAAAACCCCAAGGAATGGTATGTTTACATTATTCACCTTTTTTATCTCAGGCCCTCTCTTTTTAAGCGCCTTATGCCTAGGCTCACCCTTGAACAAACTATACTCATAGAGTAGGGTCTGGGGAGGGTTGGGACTCTACCCAGGGGCAACAAAGGCTGAAACTCTTCCTGCCAAAAACAAGGGACCCGAGAGCGCTTCCCTTTTTTTCTATTCCATCTCATTCCATTCCGGGACAGGCGGCTAATACTAATCTAATAAATGAAGTAGTCGTCGTCTGATATTTCAAATCTGGGAATTTGCTTACTGGTCTCATTCCTCCGGAGTTTGGCGATTCGCTTAAGCTTCAAGGCTTGTATCTGGGAAAGAATCAGCTTTCTGGCACCATCCCTGAAAGGTTGGGGCGTGGATGGTAGCAAACCATGCCTCTATTTGGTGAGAGAGAGAGAGAGGTTGCTCCTAACGACACCCACGGCTCCAACAGGAATCGAAACACAGTTGACGGCAATAATGGCACATAATCACAGAGCAACCATAAACAAGACAAAAACTTTATTACAAAAATGTGTTTAAAATTACTTGAGGTTTCTAAACTAAATTAAATGTTAATTACAAACAAAAATAACACTCAACTTCCATAACAATAACTTGCGAAACAAGCTAATTAAAAGATCCTAATCAAAAAACACTCAACCCAAAACATTCAACTTCGATTATAGATGATGCTGCAACACTCGTATGAACTTCCCTAAAGGCTATAACAATTGAGCAAAATCATTGCTGTTTAAAACATATCATCTAGCACAATTCACTTGAAAATCAAATCTCTTCACATCAATTAAACAAGTAACCTTGGGATAATATATCAAAGAATGAAGTTCTCACCTGAGGTTGATCAGCCATGATGTAATTGCCTTTTCGTGTCAAAATCAAACTAGTCTGTTTATAAATGCGAGCGAGTATGTATAGATCGAAATTGAGTATGATTTGAGTGAAGAAGAAAAAATGGAGACGTGTAATATGAAGGAAGTGTAAAAATGGTGTATTAGGCTGCCTGACGGTGGCGGAGTGACGGTGATGAGCCCAAAATTTACCGATGAACGGTTGTGTGGGGAATTGAAGAGGCGGCCTATGTTGCACGATTTAGGTTTAGGTTTCTGTTTACTACTAGTTCTGTTGTTTCAAGATACGCCACTTTTGATCCTTCATCTTTTCTCCACTTATCATATAGATAATGTAATTTAGCCACCGGTTAACAAAACAAATTCAAATAGAAAGTAGATTTTACCAGAAAAGTTTGAAAAGTGTTTTAAATCAAATTAAGATTGAAGCAAACGAACTTCGATTGAGTTTATTTAAATGGAGTTGAAACCGTTTTGTCGAACTTTATCATCTTAGCTTCTAGGTTTAGTTTTAAAAATTAGATTTTGTTTTATGGTTTAGTTTTTAGAGTTTAGCTTTTTTAAAGGTAGGAGGTTTAGGTTTTTGGGGGAGTGGGTGGTTTTAGGTAGGGGTGTAAATGAGCTGAGCCGAGCCGAGTCCGAGTTCGTCTAGGCTCGAGCTCGGCTCGTTTAAGTTTAACTAGGCTCGAGCTCAATTCGTTTCAAACTTTAATTTCAAACTCGAGCTCGTCACAAACTTCATAAGCTCGAGCTCGGCTCGGGCTCGGCTCGTCTGATGCTTTATTATTTTATTTTTAATTATTTATATTTAATTTTATATATATTTTTAATTATTTATATTTAATTTTACATAAACTTTTAATTATATGTATTTATATATATACATTTACAAATTGGGTTAAAAGTGATGTACTTATTGTATGGCCTATTGTACAGCTATTTATGCATGTTTTACTTCTATTTAAGCTTTTCATACAAATGTTAACGAGTTGGTTAATGTTTCACATGGGTGACTCAAGGTATTTTGCATAATATTTATATCTGCTTTTGTCTCTTTCATCTCATTTCAACTTTCGGTTGTTCCTCTCTCATCTCATGTTCATGCTCATCTCTCTCTATCTCTCTCTTTTTGAACCCTTTACTGTATCTGGCTTTTTCCGATCGTCGCCGACTATGTGACGGTGGTTCCCGCTGTAGTGAAGAGGCTATGGTTTTGGATTGTTGTGCATATACCGGTTGTATTGTTATAGATCTGTTATGATCTGATTTTTTGGGTTTGTCGGTTGCGCGATTGCGTTTCTGCCGTCACCATCGGCTGTGTGACAATGGTTCCTACTGTGGTGAAGCGGCTATGGTTTTGGATTGTTGTGCATGTTGCGATTGTTGGTTGTGTTGTAGATCTGTAATCATCTGACTCAACCCATTCACCACCATTGTTGGCGGCTGTTCGCAATGCGTTTTTGTCGTCATTGTGCGACTGTGGCTACCGTTGTGGTGAGGTGGTTGTGGTTTTGGATTGTTGTGCATGTTGAGGTTGTTGGTTGTGTACTTGTAGCTATGTTATGATCTGGTTTTTGGATGGATGTGATGGGTTTGATGTGTTGTTGTAAGTTTGATGGTTGTGTTGTAGATCTGTAATGATCTGTCTCAACCCTTTCACCACTATTAATGTCGGTTGTTTGCGATGATGTTGTTGCCCTTGTCGCTGGTTGTATGATGGTGGTTACCTTTGTGTTACTCGCTCATGTATGTACACATTAAGTGCATTTAATTTGCCTGTTCGCACATCCCATCAAGATGCACATGTTTGTATGTTAGGTCATTCAACACCCGTTCGACAGGTCCTTCTGTCGTGCTAGCTCGACTAGCCCGGGTGGGGTTTCTCAAACCCAGTAGTACTACTCAAAATTCATCCGCTATTTCACAAATACTAACGGTCAACTAGGTATCCATGAGGTCTTTCATGAACAAAACAAAAGTTGCTCTAATCCAGACATGCGACATACAAAATTTGTAAATTCGTAAAAGTAATCGTTCGTGTTCTCAGCCCATGGAAGGGTGAAATAGTAAAAGTACGGTTCAGTGAACTCACCTTTGAAGCGCACAACAAGTAAACAGCAAAAATGCAACAAGAGAATCTAAACCGTGTTACGACCTGCTTAATAGTTAATTGTTAATTATTCGTTATTTATATTTATACAAATACATATACACTTATATTCACATACTCATGTAGCACATTTGATGCATTCAATCGCTAGTTTTGACCCGACTCACATTATCATCGCGTGACTTATATACTTGCACTTCATGTCATGACTTATATACTCATGGGTACTCCAAATGATGAAACGACGCTTTAATTGATGTAACATTAAACGCATTGTCAAATCGTTTAATCGTTTGAAGCATAAGTTTGGGGTAAACTTTACATTAATCCATTCGTATCCTACTCCTGATCAAAATCTGTAAAACATTAGTTTCAAGTTCGAAAAAAACTTCATTTTGATTTGCTACCTAGCCGTGATTGAATGAGAATGGATAAGAGGCTCATGGGATTGCCGTGAGGGGGCAGGGATAGTTATAATTCTGGGAGCGAACTCCAGGCGAATATGAAGCGCATGGATACAAGTTAGGCTTTGGAATGAAAGACAATTCTGAATCCGCTTTGTCTACGAACAAGGAAGCTATAAGTAATGCAACTATGAATATCATGGAGAGTTCAATCCTTGCTCAGGATGAATGCTGGTGGCACGCTTAACACATGCAAGTCGGACAGAAAATGGTGTTTCCAGTGGCGGACGGGTGAGTAACGCGTAAGAACCTGCCATTGGGAGGGGAACAACAGCTGGAAACGGCTGCTAACCACGTAGGCTGAGGAGCAAAAGGAAGAATCTGTCTGAGGAGGGGCTCGCATCTAATTAGCCAGTTGGTGAGGTGGCAGCTTACCAAGGCGATGATCAGTAGCTGTGCGTTAAGGATTTTTTAACTGGGGCTCTTTTAAAAAAAATATGTTTTAAATTTGGGATTTGTTCAAAGAATATTATCAGTTGGGATTTTTTTTCGGCTAATGGGTGAAAGATTGGATTTTTAAAATCAAATTTTCCTTTAAATAATACTATTAGTATACACGTAGATAGTAAAAAATTAATTAACAACATATGGACTCTAAAATTTTATGACTTTTAAAATACCTAAAATTTATAGATATGTTAAATTTCTAGGCTTTTACAACTTTTATAAATTCAAAAGTATCAGATATCCAAATTTCATAAAATCAAGTTTACTCTTCCATGTGAAATCTTAATTTAAACAATTAGACTTAAAATAATATATATGACAAAAAATAGTTTAGAAATTTTACAAAGCAAAGAAAATGATAATAATAACAAAACGAAATAAGGATCCATAGGTTCAGCAGACTAGAACCTAGGACGTAATAGATTCTTTTAAACTTTCACGACTGCCACACCAGCCTGCAAATTCTGAAATAAATTTTATAAATCAAAGAACACACTTATACCTCAATTCCTTATATCGTAGAAATTGAACATGAAAAGAGAACTGTAAATGAGATCAAATGCAAGCATCATAATCTACACGATAAACAAGTGTAATGATGTATTTGATTACCTGATTTGATGATAAGATGATAGATTAAAAATAAAAAGAAAACCGCAGGTAACGAGATTGACAGATGATGAAATTGGCAATGCAGAAATCTTTGATCATGAATACTAAATAAAACCCCCAATAAACTAATGATTATAATGAACCAGAGGGTTGCCATCGACTAAGTAGTGGAGGTCGAACAAGATGAACATAAATTGGTGTTTATGTGTATTGCAGGTGAAATTGATGTCTCAGATAGATGAAGTGCAGTATAGTAAACATAGAGAATAGGTAATATAAGATTAATATCAAGTCAAAGAGTATAAACGACTTTGATTTTTGCTCGGTTATTAGATGGGTTTATACTCACTAAAATCTCGCTATTATTGTTAACCCAACTTGATTTTCATGTCTTAAAAGAATAAGGAAGATTTCAGCTTGATTCAATTTAAGTTTTATGACCGGTTTCATTAAATTGTAGTTTATACTTGTCGAGATTTATGGAAAGGATTGGTTTGGTGATAACACGTGTAAAGCTTCAATATAGGTAAGGATAGAGTTCGAATCCTCGAGATAAAGTAATGGAATTAGTTTTAACGCTATTGAAAATGATGAATTTTATGGATGTGGTCGTCGCCGAAAATGTGTCGGACTTGCGGGAGCTCATAGCCTGGAAAATGGGGGTGGGGGGGGGACGATTGGGTTTATAACATTTTACAGCTTCCCCCATGAAATTGCAAGATTGTTTAAGTTGTATTCAATGTTTAATTTAAAGGTTTCATTATTCACATATTCAATCCTTCTAAGTTCTAAGTTGTAGTTTTTTTAATTAACTTACCAACCTTTATTTAATTATAAACTTATAACAATTTTATAAGTCATCTTTTATAGGTTATTTTATTATTATAGATAATCTTTATAAATTTTGTACAAATCATCCGAACTCGTGCAATATATGTATATAAACTAACAACTAAAAACTCCTAAGTTTTAAATTAATAAAACCAAGACTAGCAAACTATTTCACACACAACCAGCAGTGGACCGGTCGAATGTAATACAGTGTACGTAAGTCCGGGTGTCGACCCAGAGACTCTATATATTACGCTAAAATTAACTAATTAAGGCTCACTAAAAAGACACGAACTTTAAATGAAAGGTTATTTTAAAAAGGGGGAAGTTTTGATTAATAGACTAAATGCATAAAAGTAAAGATAACACGTAAGACGAATTTAAAAAAGATGAGAAGTAAACAGAAATTAACCTAGTTATTTAACCACTTAGACTTACCAGTTAAACTATCATCTCACGGATACTAGTTTAGCTACGCATTCTTATTAGTTTGATCCAGTTAGTTATTCCTATGGTTTTAGTGCGCCTAAACCATAAACTAGTTACTAACACACAGTCCGCGACCTAACTTAGTTCTTGATAACTTAGTTCTATTATATGAAAGACATTCATCAAGAACTAAGTGGAACAATTAAACCAAATCAAACCAAACTAAACATGTAATAAAGCATCAATCAATCAAGAGCAACACTTTACTAAATCGTAAACTAAACCAACGTCATAAACAATCCAACAAACATGCAAACAAAACAACTAGTTCATCATTGGCCTAGGCGATTCAAAGAGTCTAGCCAACAATCATGTTCAATAATAAAAACACAAGTTTAATAGTAGCAAACATGATGAAAGAAAAGACGAGAATGAAGAAACATTGAAACCCGATGTGTCCAAGAAGCAATCATTGATCCCACGAACTTTTAGTGCTTTGATTTCGTCTTTCTAGCCTAAAAACTCTCTACTTTTGCTCCAATTCGTACCCAAAATGTGCATGAGAGACTAGGGTCTAAGAAGATATGAATATATAGTGCAAAGGGTTGAAAAACGCTGAAACTTTCTACCGAAAACGTCTCGTCTCGTCGCACGACAAGGAGAACTATTTGTGGCCGCGTAACTCGATCAGAAAATAGCCAAACATCAACAACATGCCGCATCACGTGGCAAAGGATGCCCCTTGTCACCACGTGGCGTGGTGAGCCCCCTCGATGTCGTTTCGTTTTTGGTTTCGTTCCATTTCGCGCTACGGTTTGCTCCTAACTCCGTTTTGCATCCCGTTTCTTCCTACGATCTTCTTTTGTCGAGATCCTTTCATTAATTCATCAACATGGGACAAACATGTTTGGATCAATAGTAGATAAAAATTAAATAAAACTATGTAAAAACAACTCAAAATGTGTACAAACTTAACACGGGATAAAAACATATTTACACTATATCACATCCTATAGCTTAGAAATTCGGTAAATAAATGATTAGATAGTATAGTTAGTTACGTTATAATCGAAAGATTACAATATTATTCAACAGTTCGAGTTTACATAGAAAACGAATCGGTTCAAATGTCACAATACTGATCCTGCCACTTATCAAATACATTTGTAGATATTCGAACAATTAACAAAAATGAGTTGATGTCTATTAATTAAACTTGTGCATCTAACATGAATGTCATGCATTCGAATCTTAAATGACGCTTTTAGTATAGGAAATGAAAAGGTATATTGTGGTAATTAGTGAAATTAAAGGTGAGATTGATACTTAAGCAAATTATATCGATAGGAGGATTAAGAGAGAATTACACATTATGTTAAGAAGTACTAAATTGCGCATGGTGGAATTTTAAAGATGAAAGGTAAAATTGGAACTTTAGTTATATAAATCTTTAAACTTTTTTTTTATCTTTTGCATAGATTCACATTTTTTTAAAATTAGATCAATAGTTTCATTATCTTTCATTTGAGTGTAAATAACGTTATAAAAAATGAATTTTTTTTAATAATTTCAGTATTGAATATATGTAGTATACGATATAATATGTTTTTAAATTGGAGAAAGTAAATACAGTACTGTTATGCACCTAAACTACATGTGAAACCATCAAAACTACGTGATTTTAATAGAATAACTTAAATGATTTTCCTATTTTAATTGAAAATAAAGCTTTTCTCCAACATTGATTTTGATGATGACATCATAAAAAACAACACCTGATGTCTCAATTCCAATAATTTGGATTTTCTCATTTGATTTTATATTGGCATTGTTAACAATTACTTGGTTCACATAATGTGATGTGGTATGAATATGTGCAACAATGACATATCACAATACCAATTATATGAGCCATATTATTATATTAGTCTGTTAGTTGGAATTAAGAAACCAAATTGAGCTACTATTCGGTTTTAGAGAGCAGATAATTTTTTACTAAAATGAATGAAAATTATTGAGTCAATGGAAAAGAGAAGACATACTATCTAAGAGGAGAGGACCAAATCGTTCATTAAAATTGAATAAAGATCAATAAATTAAGTTTTCCAATAACAAATAGTTTAAGTTATTTTATTAAGGGTTAAATGCATATTTCCCCCTCTAAAACACTTTAAATGCATATTTACCCAGCCAAAAAAATCAATTGCATA
>JAOYNQ010000001.1:5066294-5078323 GCA_026259685.1 Tagetes patula
TGTTTGTGCTTTTATGAATATTATTTCAGTGTTGTTGTGGTTTTATAATTATTATTTTAGTGTTATTTTGCTTTTACGATTATTATTTAAGTTTAATAATTCAGCTATATTTAAACTTCACTCTATTTCAGCAGACTGCAGACATTAAAAAAACAAACAGTCTTCTTCTTGCAGACTGCAGATGTTTGGTACACCTCTTCTTCTGCAGATGTGGTCTGCAGACTGCATACATTTTCTTGCAGAAAAAACAAACAGCACCCTAATGTAAAAGGTTGGTGGGCCGAACCTTTTTTTTATTTTATCTTTTTTTAAGAGTAAACTGCAGTTTTAGTCATTTTGTTTTGATATCATTAACAGTTTCAGTCTCATCTTAACAGTTTTAGTCCTTGTGATTTTATTTTCTACTAGAAATGGTCTCGAAAACTAACTCCGTCCAATTTTCCGTTAAAGCTCTCCCGCGCGCCCCGCCTCTAAGGGGTAAAAATATCATTTATCTCCCTCTTTTATCTAAGTCATCATGTAGGTTAACATTTTTATTCAGTCGTAGGTCAAAAATAGTGGGAGAAATGACATTTTTACTCCGCATATGAGGGAGACTTAACGGAAAATTGGATATAGTTAGTGTTTGGGACCATTTCTGTTAGAAAATAAAATCACAAGGACCAAAATTGTTAATGTGAGACTGCTAATAGTATCAAAACATAGGGACCAAAACTGCAGTTTACTCTTTTTTTTAAATTGACATTTTCTTTTGTTTTTTTCTTTTCATTAAACTATGTTTTTTTTGTTTTTATTAACTTTATTAAATTACTTTTATGACTTCACGTCGCAACATGCTTTAGCATTTTCTATCTACCTAACAACGTTATTGTCATGAACCTAACACGTCTAATGAAGTCACAAACGCATCGTGTCGCGTCGTGCATACATCACATGTTAATATAACCATTAGAACGTGGAAGCACCACAAGTTATCTTAATGTGTATAACGAAGTCACAAATGTGCCGATGCAACGCACGACATGTGTCAAAGAAAAAAAAACGATGACTAAGGTTTGGTCGCCGCATCATGAGACCCGGGTCAGAGTACTAGTATAATATGAAACCACAATGTCAACTATTAATTTTTTTTTATTTTTTTAGTTTTTATTAATTATTTTAAATTACTTGTATAACTTTGTACTGTAACATACAAAACAAAATGCTACTTTTGATATATAACAAAAGACGTTAATGTCATAAACGAATCACGCGTAACAAAGTTACAAATGGGTCTTGACGCCTCGCTTGAACATTATATGTTTGTGTCATCGTCATAATATGTGTAATGAAAATCGTGTCGCTCACAGATGTGAAGAGTTAATATTACCGTCGTACACGTGTAATGAAATTGAAAACCCGACGTTCTCGTCACATCGGATGCCACTACCCACGGGTATAAATGCTAGTTGTAATAAAATTAGGAAGTATTATTGACAAGTTATTTTCGGTTGTCACGAGTCAAGCACTAAGTGGACACCTTTATATCAAATTTGATTTGTGCACCAATTGAAAATCTCAATGGTGCCTACATATTTTAAAAAAGACACTAAAGATTGTGGGGTTGACCTCGTAATCTGAAGAAAAGAAGTAAAAACATTAAAATCGTGTCACTTTTTTATCTTAAACTTATGGACATTAACAAAAAAGATATCAGCTCTTTCAGTAAGATTAAAAATGTTTTAGCATATTATACTTTTGTAACAAATATTCATTCATTTAAAACATCTAAAGAACGTAATAAGTGACGAAACTTGGCCATTTATATAAAGAGGAAAAAAAAAATTTCATATAAAAGTGCAAGGGTAGAGGCCGAATTTTAAAAACTATCGTACCCAGTGTCAAATCGTAAACTTTTATATCACGGGGTTGGAAATCACAGGACCCGTAATTTTTTTCTGATCACTATGTTTCGGGTTATATATTTCGGGTTGACGATTCTATTAGAGTCAAATCGGGTCAAACATAAACAATTCTAAATATCTAATATTTTTCATAATGACCGTTCTTACACATAGTCAAATACAAAACTAGATAACTTTTACGCCGCCCGACGGTCTTTAAGATCTTTAAATTCATCGATTGTGGACTCAGAATCAAACTTGTATTGAGTTTAATTTGTAAACATTAATGATCCATTTAACTAATGGATTTAACAAATTAAACTGGTAACGGGTTTAACTTTAGAGTTTTAGACTTTAGGCTAGCCTAAATAGCTAAGTAGTATATAGACTAGCTTGAGACAAGTTGTGAATTAATTAAAACTAGTTTTGAATAACATGTTTGTATTTAGATTTCAAAAAAGTATCACCTAAGGTAAACATGATGAAATTCTCAAGCAACTATATTAGCCACTTCGTAGACTTTGCATGGAAAACCCAATTTGCACTCTAAAATCTAAACATTCCCATGAAAAATTAGAGAGTTTTATGGATTAAAATATTCTGATACGAATTTAGGGAAAAAATTGTGAATTTCTTTCATACTTCTCTACTCTTTTTAAAAGTTAACATAAAAAAAATTATTAAAAAAATTAATTGCATACTTTAATCTGGTAATTAGTAAACTCCTAAAATGTTTTTAGTTAATATTTACCTAATTACTTGCACATGTTGCAACAGTGAACGTCTTACGTCTATTTTATAAAGCTAAAAAAAATTACATCAGTATTCTCCCAAGTATTTTCAATTATCCTATATATTAAAAATTCAAAAGAAATGAATAGTAATACAATGAACTTTTATATGTTTTCACTTTGACCACAAGAGTTTTTAACATTTAAACAATAGGAAAGTTAATGTGCTTGGTAGGTAACTCACAACTCACAAGTCAATCAAATGCAACCTTCATGTGTAATTGTGTATATGTGTGTTTCTTTAAAATGTTTTTTCACGTTTTATATTTCACACTTTTGCCGCAAACTATTGTTGGTTTTTGTAGTTTCATTTTTTTTAATATTTGAGGTACCGTGAAGAGCATGAATATCGTGGTTGTGAGTATTAATGTTATTGGTCATAGTGTTTGTAAGTGCTTTTATGGTTTCCGATAAGGCAAGCCAATGACGATCAAAGTCACGTCACATAATGTCAGGAAAACCAGCCAAAGCGGGATTTTTGGTGTGTATGTTTTTTTATTTTTCTATGAGAACTCATATACATGATTAAAACCAACACTCAAATATATAGCTTGCGCAACGCACGAGCGTAGAATTCATCTTAGTTCTATTGAAAATTGAAAGGAATTGAAAAGTGAACAAATGTACTTTTGATGCATACAATGTTTTCTATGCATCTCTTTTGTTATGTTAGTGCCTCATAGGCTAATCATTTTGTTAGGTTTACTTACGAAAGAAGATGTCCCATGTAAATAAAATATGCACCGGTAACATCCCCTAAAAGATATCAGCATGTATCTTACATTAACATTTTTCTTGAAATGAAATTTTTATTCAACTTGCTATTTATAGAAATAGAAACCCTAATTTTTCGTTGAGGTTTGAAATGTTTAAACCACCATTCAGTTATTCATTTTAAGTACCCTACAAAAAAAAAACAGTATGATATTGCAAGTTTTCAATCTCATTAATACTCTCACGTCAAAAAATTTTAATAACAACACTACCCTCACTACAATTAAAATTTCATATTAAATGAGCGATAATTTTCGTCGCAGTCATCTTTTGGATAACAAATTCAATCTTACAAATAACAAACTTTTAGGTCTTGAGGGCCGAAAATTAGCGACACATATTAAGATATTTCTCGTCATGTCCCATACGGTTTAGTAACCAGGAGTTCACTTTGTTTTTTCTGCACATAACAATGCATGGGATGAAAACTTCTAAGCCTGAAATTTGTCCTACCATAAAAAGCTTAATTGTAGAGTTTCTCTCTACAACCAAGTCCTTAAAACAGACTGTTTGTTATGTCAAATATCTCTCATGTGGTGCGGTAAGAGATTTGTGTAAGTTGTCACTAAGACACAAACCATTGCAAGCAAATAAATAGATTTGGTAAACTGTCTTAGAATATAAATAACGTAATTTTCTCGTGACAAGAACCACCAACTAAAGACTATGTGGTTATGGCGAAAAAGAACCAAAGCGTCAAGATAAACGACATGAAGGGGATACAAAGCATGTCATTTCCAATCTGATTTGGTCAGATAGAAATCTTGAAACAAATAGTAAAACAAGATTTTGGATTTATTTGGGGCCAAGTACAAAGTGTGTGGGGGAATGAGACATGAATTGAGAGAAATTCATTCATGGGGTGTGAATCAGACAAAACAACATTGAGTACAAGAGACTGAAAGTTAGATATTAAACATGATTATATGAAACACCCATGATTACTTCTAATCTAAATTAGCAAACTCCTAAATCAATCTAAATCCTACCAACTCTTTTCCCTCTTTTTCTTTAGCATCAATGGCCAACTTATAGAGGACCCACTAATGGCAGCACAGCCAATCTAAAATTCATGGTGACATACCCCACTTGTTCCCTTGTCATTCATTAACATGTATGATCACTACTCCACTTGTAATCTATGCATCAACATGTGTAAATACAAACATCTAGCAGTGGCTATGTTATCAAAGGCGATAGGCGCACTCAAGGCACTTTGCCCTCGCCTGGGGCCTAGGCGCAAAGCACAAAAAATGTGCACGCCTGAGACAAAAAAAAAAAAGCGCACAAAGAAAAAAATTAAAAACATTTATGCAATAGAAATTAATAACAAAACCAATATCAAACTCAATACCAATACCAAATATTTAAAATCAACAACGAAATCAATACCAAAATGTCAAACACCATACCAAAAACAATATGAAACACTCACACATGTACTAACCTTTTGATGCAGGAAATAATAACCTCTATGATTATATAGCAAAACTGTAGTATATTATGTAAATATAGAGTAAATACGACTTGTTATATGAAATCCCTTAAAATAAGCTCTTGATAAATAAATAAAAAATCAAGAGAAAACAAAAAAATATTTAAAAAAACAATTTTTCACCACAATCATCGTTTTTTTCCAATTTACCCTAATCTAAGCGCAAAACATGCGCTGGGCTTGTTTTGGTCGCCTAGGCGCAAAAGCGCTGACTTTTGACAACAAAGAGCAGTGGTAAACTTGGCCTATAACCATGTTGTATTTATTTATTTTATTTTATATGGTCGGTGTCTTAGCTAGAAAAGCATGAAAGGAAATTAGGTTTTGAACCACAAATGAAAGGACTAGGATTTAATGGTTCAGGTTTCACACTAGATATCCCACAAACCATAAAGGGCCATGTGTGTTGTAGTAAACAGGGACAGGATATGAAACTTGGCATCCAATGGACCTTCATGCTTCAACTTTCAGTATAAAATATTCAAAGAAACATATATGTCACATACCAATAACACACCACTACACCCCCTAAAACTTTAAATATTTTGCAAAGGAAAAGTTACTGAATCTACTAGAATTAGTTGTACCAAAATAAAAATAAACGTATGACTAAACCGAAAAATATTTCAAGTTTAATTAAGAAAAAGATCCAGTTTCTTACTTGAATATTGCTGAATATGGGCAAGCAGTGGCTTCTTGTGAGCTGTCAACTCCATGTCCATGGCAGTGGTGCTAAGAGGTCCCAAACACAACTTTATTGAAATTCACTTGATTTTGTGGACCCCAAGGTGTCATCTTGATTCGGCAAATCAACGGATGGCAGCCACTGATGATCAAACACCTGTAATTCTATGTCAATGAACAAATCATCTATTTTCTAGAATTTGGCATACAGATCTTTTTTTCCCTTTTTCTTATAACCGTGACAAACTATTACTGAAAAACTAAAAGGACCATGCTAATTGTTTTCTAACCACTAATTACCTTCTAACCAATGGGATCAGGTAAAGCCAGTGGAAGTGACCTTTGCAAGAGGGGCTCTAGCGCTTACCACCGTGTCGTCTTGAAGGTTTGAATAGCAGCAGGGTAAGAAAAAGAAAGTTAAAGAGGGAAAAAAAAGTGGAAATATGGTTGCAACTGTGAGGAAATAAGTGCAAAGATTGTGAAATCTTTCTTTCTTCTTACTTTTTCATCCTCAAGATGACATGTATGATGGCTTTTTCTATTTCAGATAAACAAATGCCAAAAGGGAAGCTAAAAAGGGGGGTTGAAACTTTAAGCAGACGGTCTACACACGGATCCTTATCACTGAAGATAGGTTGACTGTGCCACTGCCAACACAAATCTCTCTTTAAATTCACATCTCATTTCTTTAATTCCATAACCTAAAAATGAGTTTTCTGTCTTTGACTATCTTTAAACATACCAACTTATTATTCATAAGAAGTTTCATGATCATGCTGCTAAGCTTTATAGCTATTCAATTAAACCTCTGTTTTTCAAACATCCAATCTTCATTAACCACAATAGATGTCAATGGACATTTCAGTTTCACCAACAATGAATTTGCAGCTAAAGATTATGGGAACCAATATCAGTTTCTCCCACAAGCAGTCTTGCATCCTAAATCAGTTTCTGATATAGCCATAACAGTTAGGCATGTTTGGGAGCTGGGTCCTAGCTCAGAGCTCACGATTGCAGCCAGAGGCCATGGTCACTCGATTCAAGGTCAAGCGCAGGCTCACCATGGTGTTGTGATCAACATGGAATCATTAAAAACCCCGAAAATGCATTTCCAAACTGGGGATGAATTGCCTTATGTGGATGTTTCAGGAGGGGAATTATGGATTAATATCCTGCATGAGAGCCTTAAATATGGGCTGACACCAAAATCTTGGACAGATTATTTGCATCTAACAGTTGGTGGTACTTTGTCCAATGCAGGCATCAGTGGACAGGCATTTCGCCATGGTCCACAGATCAGTAATGTTCACCAACTGGAGGTTGTTACAGGTTTGTTAAAATAACAATAATAATAATAATAATGATAATAATAATAATAATAACAATAATATTTTTTTGTGTAAAAGAAAGTGCACCTTATTATTACGTATCTGGATGCAGGGAAGGGAGAGGTGGTGACATGTTCAGCACAACAGAATGCAGATCTCTTCAGTGGTGTACTTGGAGGTCTTGGTCAATATGGGATAATTACTCGAGCAAGAATTTCACTGGAACCAGCTGCACAGATGGTAATTAATGCCATATATTTACAAAAGTAAAAAAAAAACAGTTAAATGTTTATGGTTAAAGGAAACTTACCAGTTTGATTAAAAATCCAGGTAAAATGGATCAGAGTTTTGTATTCGGATTTCTCAACATTTACACGAGATCAAGAACAATTGATATCTTCAGAAAATACGTTTGATTACATAGAAGGACTCGTAATTGTAAACAGAACAGGTCTCCTTAATAACTGGAGATCATCTTTTAACCCAAAAGATGACGATCAAGCCAGTCAATTCAAATCAGAAGGAAGGACACTTTTTTGCCTTGAGTTGGCTAAAAATTTCAATCCAGATAAGATTGCTGAAACTAATGAGGTGAGGCATGTTAAATGATTTAAATGCCAATTTTTATTTTATTTTATTGTATATAATACTTATTATCAGTGATTGGTACAGGAAATTGAGAGCATGTTATCCATGTTGAATTACATACCGTCAACACTTTTCATGACTGAAGTTACATACGTCGAGTTTTTAGACAGAGTTCATACAGCAGAAATCAAATTACAAGAAAAGGGATTATGGGACGTGCCACATCCGTGGCTTAATCTTCTTGTTCCAAGAAGTAATATTCACAAGTTTGCTGATGGAGTATTTGGCAATATTTTAGTAGATACAAGCAATGGCCCTGTCCTTGTCTACCCAGTCAATAAATCAAAGTAATAGTTCTAACTTTTAATTTAAAAATGTGACATAACAACAAATGATGAATGAATCCCATTACCGATATCTTAGTTAAGATTCATTTAGCATTTGCTGTTAATAAATATAGGGGTCACTTTCTATGAAATACTAAATGCATATCTATCAAGTGAAGGGGTAGTTTGTCAAAGAAAAATTGTAAAGGGGGTAATATGAAACATTTTGTATTTCAGATGGAACAACATGACTTCAGCTGTATTGCCAGATGAAGATATATTCTACTTAGTGGCATTTCTATCACAAGCAAATCCTTTATCTACAGGAAAAGATGGTTTGGAACATATTTTGGGTCTGAATAAAAGAATATTGGATTTCTGTGAAGAAGGCCAACTTGGTGTGAAACAATATTTACCACATTATACCACACAAGATGAGTGGCGGGTCCACTTTGGTCAACGATGGGAGACCTTTCGACGGAGGAAATTGGCTTATGACCCACTAGCAATACTTGCTCCTGGCCAGAGAATTTTTCAAAAGGGGGTATTAGACTTATGACAACTATTTTGGAAAGAAGAAAATGACCCCTGCACACCAATCTAATGTGGTGGACTAGTTTGGAAAAAATAATCATGTGCCCAATATTCAGATTCCATTGCATATGATTGATCCAACTCATAACACAACTTGACTTGAACTTTCTTTCTTTTTACTCTCTTCTTTTTATTACTTTTTGAGACTTTGAGGATTAAAAAGTAACTCTTCTAAAAAGAGTTACAATCTGGTGCGAAGATTAAGAATATGGTTCAAGAAAATTCCTTGGAAAAGCTGAAGTTCATGCTTTGAAGTTTGAACAAGTTGTAACACCTTCTCAGTAGGTGAACATCACAAATCTTAAAATGATGTAAATCAGTTTACAAATTTAAGAAGATATTTTTTTCTTTCTATTGAACTATTTGTTATACAATGTAATGTAGTTATCAAGTTCTTTGACACTTTGACTCTAAAAGTCAAACTCAACTTATTCTCTTGAAATGCAGGACAGCAAATACAATAATCTATACCTTTGCAAACGTATGTCTTTGGCCAATCATTCTTGCATAAGCATTTTGCTCCATATTCAGCTCTTCACCTCCTGACGCCTGTATCATTTAGAAAACATATGTTGATAATTACAGTTGGGAAAATGACAACAAATTTCTTTCTTTTCATTTGAGACTACATAGTTTCACTCATTACGAGATGAACATACTTAAATAGCTGATTTAACTCGTAACTACCAGGGAAAAACAACCTTGAACCACTATCTAGAACTGCTAGGGTTTTATAATGCTAGAATATTAATTCTACTAGGGGTGTTCTCAGTCCACTTCGGCTGGTTTTGAAAAGGACTGAACACTAACTATGTTTTTGAGAAACCACAAACCAAACCGACGGATTGGGTATGCTGATGGTTCTGTTTTAGTAGTGTGAACCAATTTTTTACTTTATTCCCTTCAAAATCGTGACTGCATGTTTGAAAAATAAATTATTTAAAAAGAAGATTAAGCATCCAGCTCAGTATACACAGCCGATCCCAAGTTCCAAACCGTTGGACAGACCGTTAAACCAGCTAAACAGCCAAAACTAAACCTTGAAATGAACCATATGCATCTCAAACTTCAGCTAACTTGCTTCCGTTTGGGCAGTTCAGTCGGTTTCAACGATTTATGAACGTCCTTGTAATATAATAGAAAACTAAAACAAAATAGATGGTTTATTTATGGTAACAATCTTCAAGAAACTAAACCACTAAAATGTTGCTTTCTTGGTGACAGGAGCATATGTTGTTGGTTAACCGGAAACTTGTATACTTTAGTCTTTAATTCAACAGTATGTTACTATTACTGCAAGAACCATGAACATGATACTAAAGAGTATCTAAAAAGCAGAGAGAGAAACAAAATCAACAGATTAAACTGTTCTAAGTATCTACTAACACAACATAGGCCATTATGAACTTGAGGGCCATCCCAAAATGAGAACTTGCAGCCTTTTTATATTCCATTCATGACTAGTTGGTTGGATGGCATATTTTGAGAATATTCTAGTTAATATGTTTTTTATTCATGTACGGGAAACAGTTCGCTACTATGCCTCCTGCTCAACATGCTACTAGACTAATAATTTCAAAATGATCATCATATATTCTGTTAATAGACTATATGACAATGACATGTACTTGTGTTGTATAAACAGACAAGGCGAAACAAACTTTTCTCGGATACATTGAGGCTCTGTAAGATAGACTTCCTTCTAGAAGATAAAACACGTATAACCAAATATTACAAGAGGATGTATACAGACGTTACCTCAATCTAAATGTTGTGAGTATGACGCTCTGGGATAAACCCAAACAAAAGACGCAACCACGGACATGATGAAATTTCAAGTGAAGAAATAATAAGAACACAAAAAGTTAGCATGGTTTACACATGTGATCGGGTACGTCCTCAGCCAAGCTAGAGATAACTTTATTGATATATCATAGACAGTTATGGTAAACAACTAGGACCTTAAGCTAAACACAAGTATTATAACAAACTCTGCCCCGAAATCAGTACAACACAAACAAGTGCAAGTATTTCACCAACAAAGTTGTTACATTAACCCAATGATCTTCATACTGGCCAAGGTACTATTGCACTGACCTAAGAAATTTCCTGCAACCTAATAATTATGCCCTAATCTCATGTTCCTACAAAACTATGGTCATCATACTTATCAATCTTCACCTTGGCGCATTTTAGCATTGTTTAAACTGAACAACATGAAAACACACAAGCCCTAACAAGAAGTATATCAAATAATAAGAACACATAAACTTAAAAGTGTATCAATGGAGCCGGAAAATTAGATTAAAAAAATGAACATGTTCAAAGCAATTCTCAAACATTGTCATTGACATAATTGCGGTTACCTGCTTAGCCGAGCCTTTTGGATCTGCATTCGAATTATTTCAGGTATCGGTTCGTTTGCATTTTTTGCAAGTTCTAGATCGTAAATTGCATGTTCTTCACGTTTCGTTGGCAGAATAACGTGTCTACAAATCAAGCAAATGGTCGAAAGGCATTTAGATATATTTTTTGTCTCCATCACCGATCTCCTTAAATATTCTCCTGTTTGCTATATGTCTATCTGGCTAACTTGTTATACTTGTTACTACTTTATTACTAGTCAAGTTCTTAGCATTTTTGGAACACTAATTTACCTAACTACTATTTTGGAAGGTCGGTTACCTTCCATGCTTTTCTCACGTGCCTTTCTTCTGGTTGTATTTACTTTGGCAATCACTAAATCATCAGATAGATTTCTACAAAGCTTCTCACTAAACCGGCGTATCACCGCTCCACCATTGCCACCGCTCACATTGGAACTCAATTCGGTGATGTGTGGTGGATGGTGGCAGTGGTGGTTGATCTTGTGTCATCGTCAGTAAGTGCCAAGATCCGACTTTTCTTGCTACATCCGGCCGATTGTTGTTGTGATCTGGCAGGCGATCTTTGAATTTATCTTTTGGGGTTTTCGTGCAGGTCGTTGTCGGGTGTTTTTGCATGTTCGATTTTGCCTTTGTGGGTGTTTTCTTAATTAGGTTATTGTAATTTTCATCTATTGTTTTTCCATATATTGGTCTTTTGTTTGGCGATTAGCTTAGATTTTTAACCAGTGGTGTTGGATTTTGTTGTTGGTGTTGTTAATGGACTTAGATTAGGGATTTTTTTTTATCCATGGTTAATTAGGCTGTTAGTGGGCGCATGCATTTTTCTTTGCATAGATGCAAAGAGTTATTGATGGCTTTTATATGCTTAATTTAAAAGTTATTATCAAGTGTAGTTTTGATTTAGTCTTAATTGGGTTATGCAGGTATGAAAGGCAGTGTTGGTGGATAGAAGACTGGTCATAGACAGTGCTGGTTTCTTCTTTTGTTGTTGTTTAGATTCCAGTTTTCCTGCTTTGTTATGTTGGCAACTTGGCATTGACAGCACGTGAAAAGCAACTACAATTTCACTTAAAAAAGAATGATTATTTCACCTATGACATTGTTTTGGAAGGTCGGTTACCTTCCATGCTTTTCTCACGTGCCTTTCTTCTGGTTGTATTTACTTTGGCAATCACTAAA
>JAOYNQ010000001.1:5088300-5099599 GCA_026259685.1 Tagetes patula
CTCGAGGACATGCTAAGAGCTTGTGTGATAGATTTTGGTGGTAGTTGGGAGAATCATTTACCATTGGTAGAGTTCTCGTACAATAATAGCTATCACACTAGCATCAAGGCAGCACCATTCGAAGCCTTGTATGGGCGAAAATGTGGATCTCCAATCTGTTGGGCCGAAGTTGGCGATAGCCAGTTGTTTGGGCCTGACCTTGTGCGCGAAACTACTGAGAAAATTGTGCAGATCCGAAATTGCATGGCAGCTGCCCGTGATAGGCAGAAATCGCATGGCAGCTGCACAGACAGGCGGTAGAATTTAATGTTAGTGATCAAGTGTTACTCAAAGTCTCACCGTGGAAGGGTGTGGTCCGTTTTGGGAAGCGGGGGAAGCTGAAGGCTCGTTATGTTAGGCCATTCAAGATCACTAAACGAATTGGGCCGGTAGCCTACGAATTGGACTTACCTGAGTCACTCAAGAACGTACACAATGTTTTTCATATCCGATGAAACACTAATTGTACCCTTGGTGGAACTAGAAATCGACGACAAACTACAATTTATCGAGGAACCGATAGAAATCATGGATAGAGTGGTCAAAACTTTGAAACACAGTAAAATTCCGATCGTTAAAGTAAAATGGAATTTCAAGCGTGGGCCAGATTTTACTTGGGAACGGGAAGACGAAATGAAACAGAAGTACCTGCATCTCTTTGAATAAACTTTTCTTATCACTCGAGGTACTATTTAAAACTTTGAGACGAAATTTCCTTCAACAAGGGGATGATGTGACAACTCGGAATTCTAACCTCTAAATTCTTTCATTTTCAAACCCAGTTTAACGACCGTATCCAATTTTCGGGACGGAAATTCCTTAAACAAGGGGATGATGTGACACCCGACAACTTCAGGTTAACTTCGTTAGTTAAACTATTTTAGTCACGTTAACGCAATTATACTTTTCATTTAATGGGATAAATTAAATGTGCAAACTGTTACACAAACGTACACACGAAACGACCACACAAGTTAATACCCGGGCGTTGGTGATCTTAAATGGATACAAATATAATAAATATACATTTTAAGTAGTATGTGTACTTAATTGCTGTACTTTCGTGTAACCGCGTATTTTACCGGTTTTAACCGTTTGCGAATTTCGGAAATCCTTATGAAACAAAAATTTACGTTTGATAAAGTTTTTCATTGTGTTGGCAAACCGAAACAAAAATGGAGCCCGTAGATCATCCATGTGACCCATGGATGGCCCAAGGCCCACTATTTTAACATAATCTAATTAACTAGCAAAATAACTAAAACCTAAACCTAATATTTTATAAAAAAAATTCGGCCATAGCCTTCTTTTTGTTCTTTGAAGCCGTCGCATATACATACATATATTCAAAGTTGGTTTTTGCTAGTTTGATTCAATTGTTGTTGGTTTCGGGTGCTAATTGAAGTGATAAACGCAATACTAGTAAATGTTTGTATTGATTTTTGTTATATATTTCGTAAACTATAACTAATGAAAACCCCTAATTCATCCAAAAATGGCCAAATTGATGTTGTGTTGTGGAAATGGTTTATTGATTATGTGTTAATGGTTATTTTGATGATTAGATGATGAAATAGATACAAAAAGTGTGTTTATGAAATTAGGGTTGATAGAGAGTTAGTGAAACTTGATGTTACATGCATGACTTGGATAATATGTGCTTGATTATGTGATTAGATGTAGACTAGCTACCTACAATGACATACTTAATTTATATATCTGCTTGTAACTGAAATACATGATCTTATACTTACTATGTGAACTCACCAACCGTCGTGTTGACACTTGTTAGTCTTTCACTGTTTCAGGTCACTGAGGTACACTGCATGTAAGGCATGGCATGGCGTCCTCACAATTCATTTAAAACATTTCTTTCATTAAAAACTTTGTTTTGGGATTTGTAAACTTTTTAAACTGCGTGTCTTGTGTCGAGCGCATGTTTTTGCGCATTTACTTTCTTCATGGTTTGGGTTGCTTAAACTTACTTATTTATTACGCTTCCACATAACTGAAAAACTAATTATTCTGATTGTCGTTTAAACTACTGCACTTAATGGGTAAACGTTTGGTTTTTCAAAACTCATATAGAGTCGTTCGGCGTAATTAATGACTGGATCCTGGTTTGTCACGCCTCTAACGGTAAAACTCCGTTAGTGGATTTGGGGGTGTGACACTATGTCACAAACGTGAGCCCTACTGCCATGTCGCGTGGGCTAGTCACTATCACAGCTTCGCCGCCACAACGCACGGCCCATGTTGAAGTAAAAAAAACGTGTCATTTAAGGGGTGTTTGTTTTTTCTTCAAACATCTTCAATGGAGCTGATTTCTGCAGATGCGCAGACGTTACATGTGAAGACTGTTTGTTTTTTTAAACAGATATGAACTCAACTTTTTTCATCTTAAAAATAAGCTATGGACTCCATTCTAAAAACATCTTCACAAAAACCATTTTCACTTTCCTCACCATCACCACCACCGCTCACCACCAGACACCACCACCGCCAGCCACAACTACTCGCCAACCACCACCACCACCTACATTACACCTCACCCACCACCACCACTCACTAGCCACCACTGAGATTTTGAAAAGAAGATCCTTTCTTGATTAATTCATAACCAACAAAAACAAACAACTATATACACCTCATCAAAACATAAAACTAAATCATCTATCACTATCATGAGCTAACTAACTAAACTATGGTTAACTAACTATGTTTTATATGCAGTTAGTTTACAAGTAAAAGTCAACAATAACATCTTTTATCAAATAACCCAACAACCACCACCACCACCACCACTACCACGGTTAGCCAACATCACCGCTCGCCCACAACCACCACCACTCACCTGCCACCACCACCTACTAGGTACCAATTGATAGTTATATAAAGTATTTTCAGTTTATGCACACGGTATTCTGTTTATAAAACAAATAATATTGGGTAAATTACTATTTTGGTCCCTGAGGTTTGATCAAAATCACAACTTTAGTCTAATATTTCGTTTTCTACTCTTTTAGTCCACTAGTTTCATACAAACTTACTGTTTCAGTCCTTACCACTAACATCGTTAAAATTTTTTGTTAAGTTCATGTTAAATGACAACACTACCCCTGAATTAAATACAAAATAATAACAAATATCAATAAAACCAAAACCGCACACGACACTACCCCACCAAAACCCATCTTATTTACCACCAAGCACCCATATCCCGCAACATCCATCTACTCTGGTCACATGCATCTTCTCCGACCACCAACCATGAACCCATGGTTTTTACTTGTTTCTTGCACACCCATATCTCTGATTATCATCACCACCACCACCACCACCTCCATCGCCTGATTAAAGCCCTCGGATAACACAACATCATCATCACCACCATTACCATATATCTACGCCACACCTCTGTCATGCCTCCACCATAGGCACGACTAACCATCGCTCCTCTTATCTCACTCTATTTGATTTTCAGAACCCCTGTTGCTTCTTGTCATCTTCTTTAAATTCCCAACTTTAATTAGGGTTTTTAAAGAGAGAGAATGGGTAAGGATCCACTGATTGAGGCCGGGTTCCGTTCATCCTCACCTGATCATCTTCTTTAAACATTCAGATCTGACAGATGGTGGTGTGTGAAGAGGGCGGCGGGTGGTAATGGTGGTGATTGGTTACAATGGTAAACGATGGTTTTGGTTATAGTTGTAGGAGTGGTGCTAGAATTGCAAGAGAAAAAAAGACAAGTCTGGTGGTGCATGACAGAGGTGGGGGTTTGATTGGGATAATGGACATAGATTAGAATTTGAGCAGGAAGATGGTAAATATGTGGAGAAGATTTAAAGTTGTTTTGGTTATAATAATAATAATTAAAATCTAACAATAATGAAAATAATAAAAGTTTGAGGGGTTTTATTGTCTTTTTATCTAAACTTAACAGAAAACATTAACAGTGTTAGTGGTGTGGACTAAAATAGCAAGTTTGTGCGAAACTAATAGACTCAAAGAGTAGAAAACGAACTATTGGAGTAAAATTGTGATTTTGGTCAAACCTCAGGGACCAAAATAGTAATTTACCCAATAATATTATATTTTTAGCTTTCAGATATTTAGTTATAGACATAAAATCAGATCAAATCAATCTGCAAACAGTTTTTATCTAAAAAACAAAGAGCACCTAAGATATGAACACAACATCACACGACCCATGAATTTAGTTTAACCTATAGCATAAGGAAACAAACATATAGTATCCATCATTCCATCTTAAATGTTTAAATGTATATATATTCTTAAGTGAACTAGAAAGACAAGTGAGCTTGATATTAAATGATTTTCATAGTAAATAAAATTTTGTTTTATGTGTTATTAGATTTAAATAATTTTAACTTTTATATTCGTCAATATTAATCTCAAGTTAATTATTAGCCATGAATAATACCAAATTTACTATTAGCCACCAACAAGCATTTCAATTACCCGACACTATTGCCCATTAACAATCATAACTTAACAAAAGGCTCATTGGTGGCCAATAAAATGAAAGTTAGGATTATTCATGGTCAATAGTTAAATTAGGATTCATATTGACCAATATATAAAAGTTGAGATTATTTAAATCCAATAATCATTTTTATATTCAATATACCATATTTATTTCGATTCGTGTCATTGTGTGTATGATATAGTTACTGGTTACATAATTCACCACGGTCCAAATCGCCCATATCCAATCGCCATATGAATGTGATCCTAGTTCGCTGTGATCCTAGTTCGCTCTGGGTCGCGTTCAGATGAAACAATTGACGTTCGCGAAAATTAATTAATCCTTCTTTACATAATGCCTCGTTGCGTCGTCTTTACCGTTGAGATGCAACAATGAACTGCTTTTTTTTTTATCAACGGAGCAATCAAAGCTCCGGTCTCATTTTTGTTACTTTACACTCTTTATTTTTGTTTATTACACTTTTATAGCAATGACTTTTAAGAAAGTGTTTTAATACAAGTTTGTCTTTTTTACATTTTAGTCCCTCAAGATTCATATAACTTTTTTTAAACATATGTAAGTTCATATAATAGGTACATCATACCACATTAGCCTACCCCCTCTCGTATCGAGTTTTGAGGACCTAGCAAATCACGATCCCGTTTCATGTTTGCGTGCCAGAGCGTACCGCGAACTATGTGACCATGGTTTGGTGTCTAAATCCACACATATTTGATATTTCTCATCATTTGTTATGATGATTAATTGTCAACCTACCAAAACAATAGCATCTTAAAAAAATTCATACATAATGAGAAACAAATCAAAGTAATAAATTCCCATCTCCAATGCAAAATCTCAAAAAATAATCCAAAATCCTTCTATTCTACTTTCCCTTAAACATGAAGATTTTGAAAGAAATTGAAACCAATCCTCACAAAGAATTAATAAAATGAGAACCTTAAGCCATATCTGGACCCCTTGGAAGTGGTTCATAGCCGTCGTGTTGCTGGTGTGTAGAAGATATAACCGGGATGTATTTCAGGACGGCTCCAACAGGCAGGCTAACAGATCCCATCAGAACACTAGCCAGCCATAAATTCGCAGATAGTGGCACCGTTGATGCAAATGTGCCTAGCAATTCAACTATGATGATTTGGAATGTCACAGTACATACCATCACTAACATGAACACCCAACTATCAAACATTCCTGTTATCACGTTTACTTTCTCCATGTCACGACTGTTTATTTCATTAAATACCTGATAGAAAAAACATGCATATAAAAAAATTGGTAAGAAAAACTATCACCACCTAAAAAACATGGAAACATAGAATAGAAATGAATGATAAAAGTGCAAGCAGTCATTTGCAAAACCAAAATCAGTATATTAGGCGCTGTATGGTTATAAAACAGGCGCAAAGGCTTTAAAGATTTTATTTTGATTTATATAAGAAATTAATACATAAAATGATAAAAAAAAAGAGGAAAATAATGTGTAGAAATAAAAGTTTCTATTGCCTCTCTTTAATAACACTCAAACAATTTCAAAGGGGAATGTTGTAAGTTGGTGGTGAATCCTAACATAAAATTTGGTTGTTTGGGTTTAGTAAAAACAAGTTCGGGTTACTTTCTGTCAAACTACGAACACATTTAACTAAAGAGCCGTGTTTAGGTTAACCTGACTGGTTTGCGTGGGTTGCCGTAAAGGTAGAGGAAGCATCAAGTTTTATATGTTGGATATATATTTTAAACCTCTAATTTTAGAGTCTTACTATTTATGAAAATTGAAATGAAATAAAATTTTTGGGTTAAGGGGATCATGTTAGTGTCAACCACAAAAACTCGTGTCATGCTTGGGCTCATGAGTCTGACACAATTTTAAGGTTCGCGAGTTCAACCCACGAACCAACGAACAAGGTCCGTTTAACATGTTCATAATAGTAAGTTCAACAGGTTCAGACAGCTCATTACTAATATATTAGCAAAAAGTCAACATGGTCAGAGTCGCCAACATGTTATATTTATAGATGGGTAACAGATCAACTTCCACCAAACACAAACTTTTATAAATATGTTCCTTTCTCTGTCAATATAACTGAAAGCTAATTTTATGAGAGGGAAATTAGTATATTCCCTCTAGTTCAGTTTGCAGCATAATTTTTATGAGAGGGAACATAAAAACCGCCCTTATAAAACTCGTAGTTTCAGAAAGAAACACAAGATCCTAAAACTACAAACATAAGGAAAAGGCAGTACCTGGCAGAAAACAAAGGTATTAAAGATCATGGTATTAAGAACAGCAGTAGAATCAGGACCGTTGAGATTAAGAAGACGTTTCCCATCAAACTGGAGAATGCCAAGAACAATAAGTTGATAAATGCTTTGACCAATGATATTTCTCCACATAACCTTTGTAATAAAATTGATATCCCTCCCGATTGGCGGTCTTTTCATTAAACCGTCATGAGGTGGTTCTGTAGCTAAAGCTAAAGCACCAAGTGTGTCCATAATCATGTTCACCCAAAGCAATTGGACAGCAGTAAGTGGAGCAGAGCCTGAAATATTACTTCATGAAAGGAGAATAAATATATGTATATAGAAAAGGTAACATGGAAATATCAGATTGTTTACACTTTACAAAGGGAAGGGACCTGACCTGATGTGCATGCAGAAACAAAATTGGTCATGAGTGCAACCACATTAACTGTCAACTGAAATTGCACAAACTTTTGGATGTTAATGTAAACTGAACGGCCCCATCTTGCAACGACTACTATCGTCTTGAAATTGTCATCCATAATTACCACATCAGCGTTTTCTTTTGCAACCTGTGAAAGATATAAGAACCTCAGACAGATTTCAGCATGGTCCTTCCAGTAGAAAAAAATACGCGGGGCAAAAGGCCAGGTTGGATAACAAGTCAAAGCTGGCTGGGTCGTAAGCCAAATCAACACGTTTATTATAAAAAATCATCCTTTTAAGTTTTAACTTGAAAGTCACTTTTTTTATATTATAAAGTTGAACATATCATATACAAACCTCAGTTCCAGCAATACCCATAGCGAGTCCGATATCAGCTTCATGCAAAGCAGGCGCATCATTAGTCCCGTCACCAGTAACAGCAACAACTTCTTTTAATTCATTCCTTAAAAATGTAACTAATTTATGTTTATCAAGAGGTAATGATCTTGCCATCACTTGAATTCTAGGTACAATATCCTTTAACTGTTCATCAGTTTTTTCTCTAAAAACCGGCCCTTCAATAGCCAAACCATCTGCTGTCAAAATCCCACATTCTTTAGCAATGGCTTTAGCGGTATTAATATTATCACCCGTAACCATCCTAACCATAATTCCTGCATCCAAACAAGTCTTAACAGCCTCTTTAACCCCTGGCCTTACCGGATCTTTAATTCCAACTACCGCAATTATCGTGTAATTACTCTCAGGGATATTAGTACTATTATTTTCACTATTATCACTTGTAGACGCGGTTTCAAGATCCTTAAAAGCCAAACATATTGTTCTAAGAGCTTCACATGCGAAACCACTAATCACATCTGTTATGGCTTTCCTTTGTTTATCAGACATTTGTACAATCTCTCCATCTTCATTTATAATCTTGTCACACATGTTTAATATAATCTCAGATGCCCCTTTGCAAAAGGCTCTTAATTTTCCATTAGAAACAGCCACTAATACAGACATTTTTTTCTTCACTGAATTAAAAGGCTCAACTTTAATGATCTTCATATTTTTTATTTCTTGATTGTAATTACTCTGAAAAAGTAATCCAAACTCTAACAATGCTGTTTCTGTTGGTGAACCGATTATATTCGTTTTTCCAGTTTCGTCCTTTACAATCTCTGAATTAGTATTTAAAAACACGGACTGTAAAAGAACGGTTAAGACTTTCTCAGAGATTGAAGACTTGAGCTTTTCTTTACTTTTAATATCTTTAGTTTCACCAGCAACCCATAATCGGGTCACAACCATATGATTTGTGGTCAAAGTTCCAGTTTTGTCAGTACATATACATGTGGCTGAACCCATGGTTTCGCACGCAGAAAGATGTCGCACAAGTGCACGATCATTCATTAGCTTCTTCATTGCAAAAGCCAAACTTAATGTAACCGCCAGCGGCAGCCCTTCAGGAACTGCAACCACTAGTATAGTAACCGCTATAGCAAAATAATTCAAAAGCTCCAAACCATCATTCATATACCATTTACCAATTTCATTACGAATAAATTTCATAAGAATGAACCGTGCAGTCAACACAAAAAAAGTCAACACTGCAAAAGCCAGCCCGATTTTTCCAATAATCGTAGCAACCCCGTTTAGCTTCACTTGTAATGGTGTCTCATCATCCCCACCTTCACTTAAAGTCACCATTAATCTTCCCCATTCGGTTTTCATTCCAACAGACGTAACCAACATTTTACCTGACCCATCTTGGACTTTGGTACCAGATAAAAGAAACGGTTTCTTTTTGTCTATGTTGACCGGTTCACTTTCACCTGATAAACTTGATTCATCAATTGTTAAGCTATAACCATCAACAAATATCCCATCTGCAGGCACCTGATCTCCAATTGAAAGATGAACAATATCCCCAACAACCAAATCATAAATAGAAACCTTTTTTCTAGTCCCATCACGCGTGACTTGAATAATTATATTCTTCTTTTCTTTATCTAAATCTTTAAATTGTAACGATTGTTTGTAGTCACTAACCGCAGTAACCACCACAACTAAAAGTATGCATAATATTATTCCCAACCCATCATACATACCTTTTGGCCACCCTTCAGTGGCAATTCCAACACCAACAGAGATCACAGCGCATAACATGAGAATAATCAATGTCATGTCTTGTAACGCATCCCATATAAACATCCATAAAGGTCTCTGAGGCTTTTCAACAAACTGATTATATCCAAAGATTTGCTGTCTTTTAGATATATCACCTGAAAGAACACCATCTCTTAATGAAACTTTGATTTTTCTTGCAAGTCCTTGAAGTCCACCATGGAAATCATAAGTCTTAGTATTGTGGGATCGGACTATGTATGCAAGATCCTCGGGTTCTATGTCATAACCCGCTTGGACAACTTCTTCAGAGACCTTCCGTTCGGTTCTGTTAGCAGCTGTACTAACCCATGGAAGAAACTGAGAACAGAAACAAAACATGCATACAAATTTGATAGTTTTCTTACAATGTTTGAAGCGTACGTACCATCAATGAATTGCAATGCCGCTTTTTGCACATACAAAGCTATCCGTATCTTCTCCTGATGTAAAGAATAATTAAATCCCATTAGGCTACAGAATGAAAAAAACACACTAGAAACTTTCAATGAATTTACATTTTGGAAAAGTAGAGGTAAAACTTAAAGCCTCCAAATGCATATCTTTCAAACTGGTGGCTTGTTGAATGAGTTAGTTTAGTCAACATACAACACAAGGCAAATAAACAAATACTAATATAAACACTTGAAACTTATTCCAACTTCTCTATGACATTTTGTCGAACACTTGGTCTGCAAGATTATTATTCAAATTTTCTAACTTCAATCTGTTAACAAAACTCACCTTTAACACATCAAAATCATTGCATTTACACACATCCATGAATATGTTGTTACAAAAATGGAGAATTTTGCTATTAATCAAACACAAAACTATATACAAAAACAAGCTTAATGGTAAAATGATCAACATTTTTGTTGACCATTATGGGTTTTCAGTTTCAGAAGTTTGGTTAGTAATTAAATATTGTAATAAATTTATTGGATTTAAAGAAACAAAAAGGGTGTTCGAAATTAGATGATGATTATTGTTTGAACAAAAACACAAAATATTTGAACTTGACGAAGAAAGATTGTTATGAAACTGAAAAGAGACGCGTCTGTTTTCCATGGTTTCACATCTATATTTTTCATGTTTATATTATGTTTACTAGATTAAACTCTGTGTGTTATACGGGCGGTCAACCGTCAACCTGTATTGCCATAGGTCGTAAAAAACAATGAGTTATTTGTTTAAGTTGTTTATTTTACGTTTTCAAAGTGATTTTCAGGGATGTAAATAAGGTAGATTGAAACTTTGGAAGAGAAAATTATGAGTGATTTAATTTTATCGATTTACTTTCATACATAGTTTAGAAAGAAATTTCTTAGTTTAAGCGGGAAAAATGCTGCAAAACTCTCTTTAATGAACGACACGTGTCCTATAAAACCCTATTTTGTTATAAGGTATAGATTTTTATTTGGACTGTGTTTATTTGAACATGTTGGTTTATGGTGAACCAGACCGAATGATCGGGTCAGATTTCATATTTTTCTTTTAGATACAGGCTCTGATTAGCATAAAATAAGTCATACTCGTATTCTAAATATCTTCGTATTATGTTAAAATTACGAATTCACACAAAAGTTTTGTGTTAGGTTTGACAAGATATGGAATTGAAAAGTCAGTAAATTCGAGCAAAATCGCACATTCAGCGAAATTCATAAATCCTTTCAATTTTAAAATGAGGTTAGTTAAAATCGTTGGTTTTAACCTTAACCTACCGCATGCACAACAGGTAAATTTATAAAGAGAAGGTGTATGCCAAGCATATAGAAAGGATATGTAATTATGTATACTGAGTCCCATTTAAGACCCAATAATTTTTATACTTAAATACTCCCTCCGTCCCATTAGAAGTGTCCTAGTTTGAAAAACACAAAGTTTTAGGCACATTAAATGATGAGTATTTTT
>JAOYNQ010000001.1:5099699-5126654 GCA_026259685.1 Tagetes patula
ATATTATTCATCTTTGTAGCGTATTTACCTCCGGTTGTGTGGTTTTAATCTCGTTATTGGTTGTTGGGTTATATTGCCCCTTGTTTGTTTGAGTCAAGAGCGTTTGTTGTTATACAAGTCATTATAACACTGAAATCACAATCTAGATGGACCAACACTCCACGACCTCATGTGCAAGAAAACCAAAGGTATCAAATGGAAATGGAACGAATACATGTTGTTTGTCAATGCATGTTTTCTCGTGTCTAGCCACTTTGCAAGCAGCAGCTTTAAAGCAGCTTGACCCACCCTGAAAACACCATTTCCCAAGACAGTGGGGAAAAACATGTTAAATCCACACATGCATGTTTACCTCTATTCTTCCAAATATCAAAATATCTGTCGGTCTAAGTGTAGATCTACCTTCCGTCGGGTCAGTCAAGAAATTCACGGGTGCCTCTTTCTTAACTAAACCCCGGCTCGCCTGAATATGTCAAAAAGAGCGTCCCTAACTAAATCATGTCGGTACTTAAACCCTGGAAGCTCTCTACAATGTACATCATGCTCCCCAAACGAGTCCAAACACGCCTTGCGACGGGACATATCTCATCATTTGGAAAAATGGGAACCATCAGGCGATACTTAAGGATAGTTCGATACTCAATTGACGACATATGTTGGCCTAGCCCATCTATTGGGATAACAAGAAGAAAATCTTGAGCATGTGGTGCTTGTAGACACTCAAAAACGGCTTTTTGTCTAACGGTCATGTCAAAGTGTACTTTCATGTCTTGTACAATCTTACTAAAAAAGTTTTGGTTTCAAATAGCTAGATTTTAAAAAAGGCATTGTCTATTCACACACCTCAAAAATCTATCCTCACACTTTTTTTTACCTATGCGCCGCGGATTGCCCTCGGTGCGGCGCCTGAGTCACTTTTCAGTACTTTTCAGACATGGAATGTCGTTGGAACGAGTTTTTATACACCTATGTGCCACGTATAGGCCTATGCTCGGCGCCTGGGTCGTTTTCAGCCGAGGAATGTCTTTCACGAGTACACTGTCGTGCCCCCCTTATAACTCCATGATTACGCATACGATTATTATGAATACAAACTACGGAATTCCAAAATTCCGGCGAGTTTGGGCCATACCGTGCAAGATCGCTCCAAACTAGATACCAAGAGATTGTTGAAGTTTATTCTTCATCGCGAGTCCACGATGCCATTATAATGTTTGTGAAAAAGTCGGATAGTGTGGAAAAAAATTGTATGTGAAGTTGTTATTTATATAGTCGTCGAAAATAAAAAAATAAAAAAAATACCCAGGCGCGACGCATAGGCCTATGCTCGGCGCCTGATCCGGCCACCCAGGCGCGGCGCCGAGGCTTATGTGCGGCGGATAAGGGTGTTGACCGGCTGATTGACTTCGTCCGATGATGTGTTTGGGATGAGAAGTGACCCAGGCGCAGCGCCGAGGTCTATACGCGACGCCTAAGGGTGCGGAAAATAAAATAAAAGGTATGTGAATAGGATTACCCTCTTAAAAAAACTTAGGTGGTATAAAAAAGTAATTTACTCAAATACTTTTTCTTCTAAACTACATGCCTTGATTAAAAGGACCATATGTAAGAAATAGTAAAAGGACTATTTTTGTAAATCACTCAAACCAATTGCTTCGCCGTGTCCAAAACGATTACCTTTCACACAAGCCACAAACTAACATCGTGATGGACCCACCGAAAAAACAGCAAAATATGTGAAGGCAACGTAACTTCACAAGCAGGACGTTATTCCCCTCCGACCAATCAAATCACGCCACGTCATTTATTTCCTAACTTTCATTTAACTTTTTAAGTCAGTTGTAAGCGGCAAATCGAAATATTTTTATTTTCAATAACCACTTTTTTCACACCAAATCCTCGGCGATACCTTCACAGGTATGATCCAAATGCATCATTCTTTTTCTAGTTTTTGAATTTCTTGATTGAATGCATTATGTGATTGTTTGATCTCTATGATTGTTGTTGTTATTCAGTGTTTGAGATGAGGAGTTTAGTTGATCGTGTTGATGGTGAATTTAGGGTTTAATGATTGATGATGCGATGCGTCTTTTGTGTTTCGGGGTTTTAGTTTTTTTTTTCTTTTGGATTTTGAAAATTTTAATTGGTGTAATTAGTGATTGATATGTGTTGGGTTCAATTCCGATGATTTGTATGAGATTGGATCTGCAAGTATGTTATGTTTGTTCGGTGTATGGCTATTTAACATATGTTATAATTTTTGCGAATATACACACTATGAAATTGTTGATGATTGTGTGGATGAAGAATATTCCGTTTTCTATATTGGATTTTGATGAAATAATGTCTAAAAGGATATGTGTAGTTAAATTAAATAAGTCTTCTTTTTTGGTTTGATCTTAAACAGTAATATCTCACAAAGTTTGCAGGGACTAAAATTTGGTCTATTGGAGTTGTTTTGAGGCATGAAATCATCTGTTTTTATTGTATATGCTCTATAATCTATAAGAAATTGTCGGTCATGCTCACAAGCCTTAACAATGTTATTGCATATAGCTTATATCAGTTATATTTAACCATTGATTTCAGGAAGTATGATCATCTACGTTTTTTATTTTGTTAATAATGCTAATGAATCTGCTTTTAGTGATGTCTGATTGTCTGGCCTTAAAGCTATGTTACTTCTACTATATTTACACATCACTTTTGAATAATAGGACAAAAGAATGAGAAAGCAATGTGTATATTTGCTTATTTTGCAGTTTTAGTGTTGATTAAAAGTCTAATCCAAAGTTAGCTGTTTGGGGGAACATTTAGGATTTGGAATGTTTTAAATTAAGTAGAAAGAATTAGAATATTAGGATTTTAATCTTAGTATTGTATATATAGGATAATGGCTAGTAACTGAAATTCAGGCAAACTTTTATAAATCTCTATTTAATATGTGCATATATTTGCATCAATTGCTCTTATAGGCTTGAACTTTATGTTTTCTTATAGACAAACACATATATCACAATCAGTTGTTCAATGATATTATTCTAAGCGACTTCTTTTATGAACTACAGTTTGACTGCATGGTCTTCATGATTTCAAGAAGCATTGCTACATTCGTTGTTTCCTGTGAAGCGGGAAACAAGAACAACTTCCCTTTCTGGATTCTGATTTGCCTTTTCACAAGACTCCACTTTTATACTCCACCATCAATTTAGAAATCTCAACCATTTATCCTGAACTTTGGAAAATGGTTGCTTCTCAATGTTTGCAAGTTACGGGAAATACTACAGGGAAGACTGTTCAGAACCAACTGCTTATTCCAATGGGCCCACTTGATGCACTTCGAGTTGATCATGTTGACTTTGAGTTTGACTTCTCTGACGTGTTTGGCGTGACCCCACCTCAAGTTCCTTCTACGCTTGATACGAATGAGTTAGCGTATGATGAACCCGAAGTAATATGTAGCCGGTCTCATTCATTGGTGGGTCCTACAACATTTACTAATCAGTCGATGAAGCTTAGCAAGCTCACTTTACATGATACTGAATATGATCTTGCTGTTGTTGTTGATGATGATGATGATGATGAGGATGGCAATGTATCGGAAAACACTGGTATTATTGTGGGACTTGAAGATTTTGAAGTTTTGAAAGTGGTTGGTCAAGGAGCATTTGCAAAAGTTTATCAAGTGAGAATGCATGGTTCATCAGAAATTTTTGCAATGAAGGTCATGCGCAAGGATCGGATTTTTGAGAAAGATCATGCTGAATATATGAAAGCTGAAAGAGATATTTTGACAAAAATAAACCATCCTTTCATTGTGCAACTCAAATACTCGTTCCAGGTAATGATCACAGGATTTGAGAAAATGTGGGTTATATGCATCTTTTCAAACCTCAAAAGTCCTAATGGGCAATGGCCCGTTACTTTTATATCATATGTTTTAACTACTATTCAAAGATGCAATAAAGCTATAAATTTATATTCATCCAATGTCCTTAAATCACATTATAAAATATGGGTGTCCATTGTTTGAGCTCAAACCAAACCAAAAACGGGAAATTCATTTTTTGTTCTTGTAAAGCTGTACAGAAAAATCGGTCTTTGGAAAAATAAAACCAGGCCCTTGGTTTTTTATTGTGTTCGGTGGTTATATTTTTGTTATTTGGGTTATTTTGATTTGGTTTATTTTGGCTCGGTTATTTTGGCTTCATGCTAATCTCTATTTTCAAAGTTGGAATGCTGAAACTCAGTTGCTTCCTAACAAATTTTTAAAACTGTCTAATGACTTTTTTCTGGTTTCTATGTATGCAGACCAAATATAGATTGTTCCTTATACTTGATTTTGTAAATGGGGGTCACCTTTTCTTTCAACTCTATCGACAAGGCTTGTTCAGGTATGTGTTATCTTTAAATCCCCAACCCGAAGGGACACAGCACTTAAAGTAGGAATAAGAAAAAAAATCATGTTTCTTGATGTTGCAATTAAATTAGATGATCAAACATTCTTTTTCCTTCAGGGAGGACCTGGCACGTTTCTACACTGCAGAGATCGTTTCTGCTGTTTCTCATCTCCATGCTAATGGCATAATGCACAGGGATCTGAAACCTGAAAATATTCTTCTGGATGCAGATGGACATGTAAGATCCTCTTCCTGTTAAATCAGGATTTCAAATCGCATTTTCTTTCTGCTTTCTTTTCAAATAATATTCGTATGATTGTGTTTGAGTTACAATATATGTGTATTTCAGGTTATGCTGACTGACTTTGGTGTAGCAAAGCAATTTGATGAGAGCACACGATCAAATTCCATGTGTGGAACATTGGAGTACATGTCACCTGAAATTGTACAAGGGCGGGGCCATGATAAGGCTGCTGATTGGTGGAGTGTTGGAATTTTGATATATGAAATGCTTACAGGGAAGGTTTGTTTTCTTTCTTTCAAAACAAATTACAGGCCAGATTTAGCATGACTTTATTATTGTACGTTACAATTTGTAACTTTCGTCTTATGTTATTCATCTGATTTTCATCGTCTCTGCAGCCACCATTTAGAGGAGGAAACAGACAGAAAATTCAGCAAAAAATAGTTACGGACAAGATTAAGCTCCCAACCTTCTTGTCAAGTGAAGCACACTCTCTTTTGAAAGGGGTAATATACTTTTCCTGTATTGTATTAGACTAATTTTATCTATGCATTGTTGAAGGTTGTGTCAAGAGTTATTATATCTTTTTAAGTAATTAAATACTGCTTGGGTGCACAAATTTTGTCAGTCACTATATTCTTCATAAAAAAAGTCGTACCATGTGATTTATGTGTTGTGTACTACTTGGCGCTCGGGTTCCAGATGCTGAAAATTTGTGGAATAAACAACGTTTAAACAAGTAAGGTCGGTTGACCCAAAGCAACTTTGATGCTTATTTCATGATTCCTTTTCACTAACAAGTGTTTTGGATGGTTTGAGGAGGTTATGTGGTTATATAACTTACCTTATGTATCACCTTTAAAGAGATAGGTACAAGTGTTTATGCGGTTTTCAAGTATTAAATGCCCCTCTAGTTGTTTGACTTGTTAGTGATATAACTTTAAGTAATGGGTTTATAAGTAAATAGTTTTAGACTGGTGGTTGCTAATTGTAGTGTTTTGTGATTGTTTAGTTGTTACAGAAGGAGGCAAGCAGGCGTCTAGGCAGTGGAGCAGGTGGAAGCAATGAGATAAAAAGCCACAGTTGGTTTAAATCAATCGATTGGCGTAAATTAGATGGCCGAGAAATAAAGCCAAGTTTTATTCCACAAGTTGCTGGTAAGCAATGCATTGCAAATTTCGAGGAGTGTTGGACCAATTTGCCACCGGTGCTCGATTCCCCGGCTGCCAGTCCCAAATGTAACGAGAACCCCTTCAAGGGGTTCACTTATGTAAGGCCCGCGACTCCTTTTCTACATGAATGATGCTTGCTATCGCATTTTCAAGGTAGTTGTTTTCATGTGTGATTATGGTACTCTGCTTCTGCTATTGTGGATTTCATTTAAGAATCTGTTATGATAAGTTGATGTTTTATCAGGACCTTTGGTAGTTATGTTGTGCATTTGCACTTTTCTGTTGTGTTTTTGTGGCATTGTCTTGGATTTATGAAGGTTTGATGGCATTACAAAACCTGATTCAAATGCAATATGGAATGAACATGATAAATTTTGATGGGATGAACCTCAACTAAATTTAGCTAGTACACTACATTGATTGTTAAAGCTAGTTGCCAATGAAACAGTTAGCTAATCAATTCATAGGGTTCATTGTTTCTTCAAAAATATCACTTTTTGACCAGGGTTCAACGAGTCATTCATAGCAATGTTTCGACACCTAAGGGTCAAGGTTTTGTCTTCAGTAGGCTAGGTTTTTCTATTCAAAAGGGGGTGGCGGCACAACTTGTTGCCCGTTTACCTGCCGCCTTACTGTAAATTCTTTTATGTGTTTGATTAATGAAAGATAATAACAATGCTTTGAGAACCAAGTGTTTCAACATATATATAAGTCATTATAACTAAGTTACATATTACACTCGAAGAAAGCAATTAATTTAAAGGTGAAGTTATTGTATAACGTGTAATTTTAGTAAAAGGCGGTCAAACAAGCTTCAAATAACCTCACTCTGGTAGCGTTAGAACTAGCCTCTCAAAATATACTTTATATATGAACATTTTTTCTTACTTTAAAGGCTAACACTCCATGTCTCTAGCTATGCACAAGGTCATGTTCTTTTCCTCTTAAAATAATGACACAAAAGGTATACACAATCAATGAATATCTAGAAAACAATTGATCATTATAGCTTCTCTGCCAACTTGTGCATTTATAGTTTGCAAAACGTAACCTCCTTTCAACATAGCATCTTCATTACTATTAAAGTGTGACGTTGTCACGTGGAAACGAATTCCTTTAGTTGTAAACTGGTAACATAGGGCAATCAATAATAGTAAATATTTCTTCATCATTAGTAAGGTACCTATCAGTGGTAAATTATACTATCAACAATGAATTTCTAACGGTAGCAATATACATTAGCTTATATCGTCTTGCCACTCTTCCTAACTAATATCGTCTTCTGTCTGGCAACCTAGTAAACTATGCGGGTAGTGAGCTCGGGTTTGGCGAGTTCCACGGGTGTCATTAGTAGGGGCTACAAGTAAGGGTGAGTGTTCTCGAACCCGCTAACTAACCCGCTTCAATTTAGCAGTTGAACAACTATAGCCTATATGATCGTTGGATTTTTTAAGAGAAATTAAATTATTTAACACTATAATAAAATAGTTTTTTCAACCCTTTTTACGTAAAAAAAATTTCAGTCGGTATTTTGTTATATTCTAGTTAAAGTTCTAACTTTTTTTACGATAAATGGATCAAAGAGAAATAAATGTAAACCCAAAAAACTAAAATCCAACAAAGGATTGATGCATCTTTAACATATGACAACCCAAACAAGTCATCTAAATCTTCGTACACATATTACCGGTCCAAGCCATATTTCAAATATTATGATCGAAGATGAGACTAATGAAGAATATCCTAAACTAAATGAATATTTCTTTTCTGTTAGCACTTTAAAACTAATGTATGTTATGCACGACCTGGGAGATAAAGCAAGGTGGCAAAAAAAAAATGACAAGAATACTGTCTGGAAGGATAAATCCAAATGGTGTTCATACCATGGGGATTTTGGACATATCACTGAGGAATGCCTAACACTCAGAAAAGAGATCAGTTACCTCCTTAGCAAGAGGAATCTTAAGGATCTCTTGGGCAAGAAGAAGGATAAGAGCTAAGATACCGACAGGCTCCAAACAAGAGTATAATCACCACCTCGGATACTAAGGTTATAAATTTTATTTTTGGTGGATATGATATATGTGGTACTTCTTATTTTGCAGCTATAAGGCATGCAAAAACATCTAAGGCAGAAAAAGGAGAAAAGCCCAAGGAATTCAACGCTCTCTTATCAAAAGGTGATATTATTCTATGAAGATGACATGAATATTGCCCATGATCTCCATCTGATAGGTTAGTGATCACTCTATATGTAGACAACCACTTTGTTAAAAGAATCTCGATAGATGGAGGAAGCTCAGGATACATAATCCAATTGGAGACATTTTAGAGAATGAACATTCCTCAAGAAGAAATCACGTTAAGGTCAAAGGTATTGATAGAATTCAGTGGAGAAACCAAAAATACCGATGGGGAAGTTAAGCTACTGATGTACATTGAGGGGGTAAAATCTATTCATAAATTTGTGTTGTAGATTCATTGACTTATTACAATATCATTCTATGTAGACCATGGATACATGACATGAAAGTTGTGCCCTTAACATATCACCGATGTGTGAAACTACCAACACCTTGGGTAGTGGTGAAGATAGAAAGGGTTATAAAGTAGATTTTTAACCATCGTGGATATTCTTTTGGTAAAAAATTCATAGAATCAAATTAGTAAATGTGAGGTTGAGTGCTTTGTTATTTTTATGATTGTAATGCTAAATATAGAATAAAAACAAGAATTTATAAGAGGAAAAGCCCTTGATCAATAGATGATCACCGACATAAAAACCTCGGGTGGTGACAATCGTCTTCCACCGATTATATTAAAGATAGAAATGTTGATTACAACTCGAGATCTATGGCAGCAAGTACAATAGTGTGTGTGAGCAAATAAAGTAGTCGAAGAAATTAGAGAGTGTGTTTTGTGATTGCTAATGACACGGCCTCTTAAATATCTCATACATAATATAAGTATCACCTAACTAAATCCCTATTTTTAAGCCACGAGCTAGTGGAGAATGTTGACCATAACTACAAGTGACTTAGTAACTCCTTTGACCGAGATATATGGTAGACTTGGTCTTCTAGCCATTACCTACATAAATAAGCATAAAACAGTCGGAGAACAAGTGTTAGATAATCGACAATAATAAGCATCAAGGATCATTAATCCTTCGAATGCTATAGATACTTGATCCAACGTGTCCAGGATACTATATCCATGATGGCTAAAATCTGATTCCTAACAATTGCCCCCAATATGATGGTTGTGGGTGTAAAAAAAACTGTCATATTGCATTTGTATTTCAAATTCGCCATAATTGTCGGATGTGATTGGCGTGACGATGTCAGTAACCGTTTCAATACCCCGATAACTTCTTTTCTTTGATTAAAGATCAAATATCTTCAGTCTTCATTATCAGGCGAAAATATTCAGGTAACGATTCTCTCTTTTGATTTTACTTGCTTCTTATTCTTTATGGTTTCTTGACGACATGGGTAACCATCGATGATTCTTTACAGTCCTAAAACCTTCTAAAAGAGCCGCTGAAAGAAATTTGCAAATTCACAGATCTTGAAATTCGAAGTCTTGTTTCTCGATTCCCCCTAAACCCATTTTCCCCCTTTTGATCCCTCTGTTCTAAGCGATTTAGTATCGAAGGAGTGGATCTGCTTTCCTACAGTACCTTTTGAAATAGTTTATTCATACACTTTTCCTAATTTAACCCAAGATTTCTTTGATGTGATGGGTATGAGCTATATCCAAGTAATGCCGATGATATGGAGAACTATGTTTATGATCGAGGAGGCGATTTTGAAGGAAAAATTGGTTTTTAGCCTAGTAGAGCTTTCACATCTTTATTCTTTGGTGACTCACGGGTCTAGCTGTTTTATTTTCAAGTCTAAGCCTCACCAAAGCATCCCTTACTGAAAACTACCCAAAACAATTCAAGTTGGAAGAATAAGTTCTTGTTTGTTGACAGGAAGTTGACCCGTAACGATAAAATACTGCCACTCAAACGGGTTTTGAAGGGTAACATATGGGATCCTTATTTCTTTGATCTTTATCTTGCAATTTTCATAAATCTTTTTATCTTTATTCTGCAGTGACCAACTTTCATGGATTTCCTGATACAGATATAAAGGCTGAAGCTTTTCTGAAATTTGATCTAAGCATCCGAACTTTCAAAGCTAGAATCCAGGATCCTATTGAAGAAGCCTCTTTTACATCGTCCTTCACAATGGCAAGTAAGTGATTATAAAATAAGTAAAGTATACTGGTTAGATGAATGCTAATCTATTTTTTTGTTTGATATGAATCCAAAAGTCTTTTGCCAAGTCTGCTCGGTTTGCCCCGGATGATGTTGATAGTCTCCTCACTTCCAAAGCCATTAAAAAAGAAGCTCTAGCTAGTCCTGTGATTCCTAGGCATGTCACAACTCGCTCTAAGACCGTGGGTCACAGTAGAAAGAAGTCATCTGAGCCTGAAGATGATTTTGCTAGCACGAAGAACCATATCCAAGAGACCATTACTGAGGTAAGGATCCACGATCCTGCATATAAGTTTAAAATAGAATATAGACATTTAAGGATCCTTGATCCTAATTGTTTTACCCTTTTATTTTATGTAGAGCCTGGCTTTGTTAAAGAGTTCCTATAATAAGAATGTTAAGGAGATCTTTGATAGCTTGATTGAGCTTAGGTCCACTCTTGCTACTAAAGAGATGGCTCTGAACCTGTCCATCAAGGAAAAGAGAAACTTAGAGCGAGAGCTTCAAGCTGCTGAGATTCGGCTATAGAGGAAATTCAGGCTACTACTGAAAAGGAAAAGATCTGGGCCGCTAAATTATTCCTTCAAACCATGATCAAGATGGCTAGAGAAGCTGGTGATCTTGGTTTTGACAAGTCTGCCTGGGATGTGGCTAAATGGGAGCAGACTCTGGCGAACTTGGGTGAGGACGAGGATGCTGAGGAGCCTGTGGCAGGGAAGGAGGACAAGTCAGGGTCTCAAGAAAGGGAAAACAGGTGGAGGTTGAAGTAGGAACGAAGGCTGCGGTGGGCAAGGAAGACGTGATGAAAGTCTTAGGTCACTTTTTTTGTGAAATTTTTTTAAATATTTCGATGGGGTTGTAATCACTGAAAAATATATTTTATGATTAAGGATCCATGTTCCTATAGACAATATGAAGGGTAGCGAAGGTGGATGGGTCATCTGATTTTGGGGATGACACCTTTATTATCCTTCTTTCTATTTTCTTGCACGTTAATATCAATTGATAGACAATTTTAGCACAGGTGGATGGTCCACATTTTTTTGGTGAAACTCGGGTTAAATCTTTTGGTAGTATTAATATATGACTTTAATCTTTTGGCCATATGTTGTAAAAAATTATGTTTGTCATGTTATTTGCAGAAAATTTTGTTTATATAACAATTTAGGTTTTGAAAGGGCTCAAATTCTAGCTATCGTGGATATAGTATTCTGAACACGTTGGATCAAGTATCCTTAGCGTTTGAAGGATCCTTTCATCAACCAGGATCCTCAATGCAGTATCCTCTGGGTCCTCCCTCAGTCAGAATCAAGGATCCTCCTTCGAGAAACTAGGATCCTTAAGCATGCAGTGATCAAGAGTTACAGAGGTCCATGATGGAGATATTATACCTATGCAGACCAACTCTACCACTGCACCGTCTGTCACCACTGGGATGCCTTGTTCAGAATACCATAACGGACTGGAATATTCTCAACCAGGAGGTAACAATTTCAATAATCAATCCTTAAACACTAACTTTGGCTCAATGTAGGATACATGTATCAATCCAGCAATGGCCAGGGAATTACAAAAGCTTAAGGATATAATATCCAACGTTCCAGGAGTAGTTAGGCCTATTCCTTAAATCTACGTGGGAAGTCATAAGATTTCAAGATTTGTTCCATCAATCTGTGATGCTGAGATTCCAAAATGATTTTAAACTCCAAACATGAAATTATATGATGGATCATAGGATCCTGAGGAACATGTGGCTCAGTACAGGGAAAGGATGGAGATCAATCCTATTTTGGAAAAAACTAAAGGAATCCTGTTTGTGCAAGGGTTTTGGATCCACACTCACTGGTTCTGCTTTAAAATGGCTTCTAAGTCTTCCTGCTTACTGTATTACTTCGTTTTCTCACCTAGTTAATCTCTTTAACAATCAATTTTCTTGTAGTCAAACCTTTGAAAGATTAACTAGTGATCTATTTAGAGTTACTCAATCTAAAGATGAATGACTTAGATATTATGTAACTAAATTTGGCAAGGAAGTCTTAGAAATCCCTAATCTTGATGTGACTACAACTGTTGAAGCATTTACGATGGGATTGAAAAAGACTCTTTTCTATGATGATCTTGTCATGACCCCTTGCAGGAATTTAGATGAAGTGAGAACCAGAGCCTTAAGGTTCATAAGGCTAGAGGATGATAGAAATATCCAAGATAGAATTGGCTCGGAAATAAAACAAGAACATCAGGATAAGAAACAATGATCCTTATTAAAAAATAACAGGAGCAAACAATATTCTAGACAAGAGAATCCGAATGTTCATGTTGTGGACTATGATGAAGACGAAGAAGAATATCCTAAGATTTATGAATATTGTTTTTCTGTTGATATTGGTGGTGTATTGCTTGCTATGCAGAATTTAGGTAAAAAGGCAAGATGGCCATGAAAAACTGATAAAGCAGTTGGCTACAAAGATAAATCCAAATGGTGTGTCTAACATGATGATTTTGGTCATATAACTAATGAATGCATAGCCTTGAGAAGATAAATATGTTATCTTGTTAGCAAATGCCACTTCAAAGATCTATTCGGTAGAAAGAAGAAAAAGATCCAGGATCCAGAAAAAAGTCCTGAAAAGAGAGTTTGATGCTATAGTGATCAATTTCATTTATGGAAGATCTGATATTTGTGGCACTTCAATTCAGCTGCAAAAAGAAATGCTAAAGAAAGTAAGTTGGAAAATGGTGAAAGACCAATCGTGAAACTACGACAACCAATTAGAAGTTCATCACATTTGATGAAGAGGATCGAATTCACATCCAGGATCCTCACCATGATAGTTTGGTTATTACTTTATTTATTGCTAACCATTATGTTCGCAAAATTCTAATTGATGGATGGAGTTCTGTAAACATCATACAATACGATGTCCTTAAGAAGATGAATATTCAGAGTCGGAAATAGTGCCAAGATCCTCAGTTTTAGTAGGATTCAACAGTGAAACCAAGAATACTTTGGGGGCATCAAATTGCCAATATATATCGAGGGAGTAAATACTATACAAAAGTTTCGTGTTATTGACTGTTTATCATGTTGCAATATTATTCTTGGCAGGCCATGGATACATGAGATGAAAGAAGTCCCCTCAACGTACCATTAATGTGTTAAATTGCCATCTTCTTAGGGTGTGGTAAAAATCAACAGTGGATCAACAAGAAGGAAAAAAATTGTTATACCTCTTCCATGAAGCCAACCTCCAAGCAAACAACATTATAGCAATTAGGAAAACTGCCCAAGGAGGTTGAAAGATCAGAAGAATAGGATGTGAAAGAAGTATAGCTTGATTCTGAGGATCCTGAATCTAAAATATTTATAGGATCCGGGATCTAGGCAAATATTAAGTAGTAACTTATAACCTTCCTTAAACGAAGAAAGTCCACATTTTCTTGGAAACATCAAGATATGATAGGTAACCTAAAGACATCATTACTTATAAATTGGGTGTTGATCCTTCTTTCAGGCCTATACATCAAAAGAGAAGGAAATTTACACCAGAAAGAACTATAATCATTAAAGAAGAAGTGGATAGACTCTTAAAGGCAGGTATGATTAGGGAGGTAAAATATCCTAGATGGTTAGCCAATGTTGTGGTCGTTCAAATGAGAAATGGAAAGTGGAGGGTATGTGTCGATTTTACTAATTTAAACAAGGCATGTCCCAAGGATCCTTTCCCCTTACTAAACATTGACTCCATGGAGGATGTTGTGGCAGTACATGAGTTGTTAACTTTTATGGATGCCTTGTCTGGATTTCAACAAATTTAGATGGAACTATTTGATCAAGAGGATACAACATTCATGACTCCTACTGACATATATTGTTATATTGCTATGAATTTTGGACTAAGAAATGTAGGTGCTACTTACTAAAGACTTGTCAACATGATGTTTAAAGAATAGCTTGGTGCAACAATGAAAGTATAAATAGATGGTATGGTTGTCAAATTAGAAAAAAAGTGAGGATCATCTCAACGATCTCGAAGTAGGTTTCAACATCCTAGATAAGTACAACATGAAACTTAATCCTTCAAAATGCCACTCCGGTGTGAAAGCTGGAAAATTTCTAGGATATGTGGTGACAGAAAGGGGAATAGAAGCCAACCCTGAGCAAATTAAAGCTATTATCAACCTGAAGTCCCCAAAAAATTTAAAAGACGTTCAAAGGCTAACTGGAAGGATTGCAGCCTTAAACAGGTTTATATCAAGATCTTCAGAAAAATGCAAAGAATTTTACGACATCTTTAGAAATAACAAGAAGTTTGAGTGGACAGAAAAGCATGAAGCTGCACTCAAAGCTCTTAAGGATTATATATCCTCAGCACCAGCTTTAATGAAACCAATCAAGGGATAATCCTTGATCCTATATTTAGTCGTATCAGGTAATGCAGTCAGTGCAGTCTTGGTAAAAGAACACGAAGGTCAACAACATCCAATATATTATGTAAGTAAAAGCCTTCTTGATGCTGAAGCCAAGTATTCGCATCATGAAAAATTGATACTTGATATAGTTATTATGGCTTCTACTAAGTTAAGGCATTATTTTGAAACTCATCCTATTATTTTTAAGACTAATTATCCTATTAAGAATGTTCTTAGAAAGCCAGAGATGTCAGTTAGGATGGCTAAATGGGCTGTAAAGCTTAGTACATATGATATAAAGTATGAACCAAGGAATGCCATCAAATCACAAGCACTAGCAGACTTGTGGTAGATTTTACAAGTGACTTGAAAAAAGAAGCAGATTTGGAAGTTCAACAATTATAATAGACCAAGGATCCTTGGATACTCTTCATCGATGGTGCATCAAACATCAGAGGAGCAGGTCTAGGCATACTACTAAAATCGCCACACGGGGACATAATACCACAATCCATAGCTTGTAAATTTCAAGCCTCTAATAATGAAACAGTATATGAAGCTTTAATAGCAGGTTTGTAATTAGCCAAGCATATGAGGATCCGGTATCTTCAAATATATGTTGACTCTTTATTAATATCTAATCATGTTAATGGCTCATACCTTGCTAAAGGTGAAAAACTAATTAAATATCTTGAAATAGTTAAAGCTCTTGCAGAATATTTCGATTCTTTTAGTATAATACAGGTACTAAAAGAGGAAAATGCAGGGGCAGATGCCTTAGCAAATTTAGCATCATCATTGAAGATTCCAGAAGAATTTAAAATTTCTATCATTCATACCCTTTACCCGGCTATCGATGAAGGAAGGATAATGGAGATTGATAAAGAAAACCAACTTAAGGATCCTTCATCCTCTCAAACGTCTCAAGGATCATGGGTCTACCCAATCAAGAAATTCATTGAGGATGAAGAAATCCCAATAGGAGAGAATCCTAAAGCCTTCAGAATCAAGGTTCCATTTATTATATTAAATAACATATTATATAGAAAGTCTCTTATAGGTCCATATCTAAGATGCATCGAGGATCATGAAAACAAAGAAGTTTTAAAAGATTTCCATGAAGGAAATTACGAGAACCACATTGGGGGCAGTTCACTATTCTCAAGGATTCTCAGAACAAGATACTTCTGACCTATAATGAAAAAGGATGCTATGAATTATTCAAAGAAATGTGATGCTTGCCAAAGACATAGTAATATCCTTCATCAACCCGCATAACCTCTGTATCTTATTGTATCCTCATAGTATTCATGAAATGGGGCATGGACATAGTGGGTAAATTACCAAAAGCGCTAGGAGGAAAAGTATTCATGCTTGCAATGACGGATTACTTTTCTAAATGGATAGAAGATGAGTCCTTTGTTCAAGTCAAAGAAAGGGATGAATTATCTTATATTAAAATAATATTGTTACTAGATTTGGTATCCCTTCATAAATTGTATGTGACAATGGTTCCCAGTTTATCGGGAAAAGAACCACTAAATTTTGTGACAATTGGGGAATAAAGATGATCACATCCACTCCAGTTCATCCTCAAGCCAATGGTCAAGCGGAATCTAGCAACAAGATCATCATCAACAATTTAAACAAGAAACTAGGATCCAAGAAAGAAAAGTGGCTGAAGAGTTACCTTACATCGTATGGGCTCTCAGAACAACTCCAAAGAATGCTACGGGTCAAACACCCTTTTCTTTGGTATTTGGAGCAGAATCTATTATTGCAACAGAAATGGTGGTTCATACAGCCAGAACAAGCATCTGGGATCCTTAGTTAAATCAAGAAGCCCTTATCCAAGATTTGGAAACTGTTGATGAACTTAGAGATTTGGCTAAAGTCAGGATGGCTGCTTATCAACAAAGGATAACTGGGGCATACAATAAGAATATCAGAATAAGAAGATTTTAGGAAGGTGATATGGTATTAAGGAAAGCTTTTCAAAACACAACTAATCCAGCAAATGAAAAATTGGCTCCAAAATGGGAAGGACCATATATAATTGAAGCTGAAGTTGGAAAAGGAGCATATCTTCCACTACCAAGAGCTTGGAATGCAATACATCTTAAAAAATACTTCATGTAATAAGGATCTCGGATCCTCCAGAGATCAAGGGTCCTAAGTTCGGTATCATTTTATCCTTTTTAATTCTTTTACCTTATTAAGCATTCTTCATAAACAAGGATATTAATGCATTTAACATCCAATCTCATTAAATTCCAAAGTTTTACAGAAAGCTAAATTGCTTTTGTGGAAATTATAGGGGTTGACCACCTCTCTCCTAAGTTTAAGGTATCTAATACCTTCTAAGTTTTAATATGATTTCACCTTTTCTAAAGATCGCCAGTAGCCCACGTTATCCACATATGATTCAAGGCAATGGGACCAGCACAGTATATGTGGCTGAAAATTTCATTGTTGTTGGTCATATGTTGGATCCTAAACTTTATGTTAGACGTATCATACCTCTGTTATCATAAGGTTTCTAACGTTTTCACGTTAGCTAAGGTTTTGACATTTTTCAATATCACTTACGATTGGGTGGACCCGGGACGAGCATAAATCCCCTTTTATCTTAAGGGCCTTGTCGCCAGCTAATTATTGGGCCTTATCGCCAGTTATCTATTGGGACTTGTCGCCAGTTATCTACCGGGCCTTGTCGACCGCTATCTGTTGGGCCTTGTCACCAGTTATCTATTAGGCCTTGTCGTCAGTCTATTTATCCAAAATCTCAAGTTATGCTTGTAGGTTTATACTAATGTTTGAAGATTCAACTATCTTTAAGGATCCATGATTCTAATTTTCTAAACGTCATCTTTAGAAACCTAATCCTAACTTAGATTCTCTGGTATGATTTCTTCTTGTTTATTACTTTTTCAATATTCTATTTTCAAAAGGATTTTGAACATTTATAAACCTGATTTGCTATATAAACAATATTTCTATTAATAACTTAACAAACATAATTTTATGCAACAGATAACCAAAAGATAAATGTTTTGGTCAAAAATTGATAAACCAAATTAGTAAAGTGAGGTAGTGTGTTTTAATGAATAATTTGCAGAAATAGATGATGAACACAAAGATTTGTACGAGGAAAAGCCCTTGATCTTTTAAGGATGGCCAGCATAAAACCTCGGGTGATGACAATCATCGATCACTACTATATTAATGACAAAAACAATTACAACTCGAGAACTATGGCGGCTAGTACAAAAATGTGTATGTGAGCAGAGAATTCAGTCTAAAAAGAAAGAAGAAGTGCGAATGATCACGTGTGAGTTAAGCTTAGCCATATTCTCATTATATAATAAACAAATAAACAAAACTAACTCCTAGAATTGCGCCACTAGCCGTTGAGGGTTGTTGACCACGTTCTCAGCTTGTTCCACAACTATCTTGACCGAGTTTAGTGTTAGACTAAGTCATATAGTCGTTACCTGCATTGACTTTTAAAAAATAAACATGCAGAGAACAATTGTTAGTAAGACACTAATATTTTAGCATTAAGGATCCTTAATCCTCAGAATGTTAAGGATATAGTATCCATGATAGCTAAAATCCAAGCCCCAACGATTGCTCCCAATATGGCAGCTGCAGATGGAATCCAGCTGTCATATTGCACTTGATTTCAAATTGTTGCATTTATCTTCTTCTAGTCAGAGCGATTTGACGGGTGCTTTAACCGTTCCTTATCCCCACTTATTATAAACCTCTCAGACGATCAAGAAGCCACATACACTTCAACCCATCGGAGATTCAGGAACGATTCTATCCTTCACTTTGATTTTCTTCATCGATTATTCTCCAAATCATGGGTAAGAACACAGTTCAAACTCCGTCTTCTCCTACTCCGATTGAAGTAGATGACAATCTTCAGTCTCAAAACCTTTTGAAGGAAACTGCTAAAGAAATTTACAAGTTCACTGACCCTGAAATTCAAACCCTAGTTCCATGCTTTCCTCCTTGAACTATTTTTCATCCTTTTGATCTGTCGGTAATGAGTGATTTGGTATCGAAGGAATGGGTCTGTTTCCCTGCATTGCCTTTTCAGTTAGGTTACACATATCCTTTCCCTGAAATGACTCAAGACTTCTTTGCTCTGAATGGTATGTGCTACATTCAAGCCATACCCATGATCTGGCGAACGCTGTTCACTATAGAGAACATCATAGTGACAGAGAATCTGGCTTTTAGCGTTGCAGAATTGCCCTATCTTTTTTCTTTGGTTACTCATGGTTCTAGCTTCTTTGTTTTAAATTCTAAACCCCACCAAGTGATTCTAATCTTAAAAACCACCCAGAATGATCCCTATTGGAGGAAGCAGTTCTTTTTTGTAAAAAGAAACTCAATTCCTAGGGGCGAGACTTTGCCGATCAAACGTGTCTTGAAGTGTAGGATAGATGATCCTTATGGTTCTTTGAATTCTAACCTGATATTTGTTGTTAATTTTCTAACTCTTATCTTGCAGTGACTAATTTTGCACGACTTACGGATCTTCCAGACGCAGAAGAGAAAGCAACAATCTTCCTAAACCTTGATTCCAACATTTGCACTTTCAAGAATAAGATTTCAGAATCAATCGCGATGTCAAGTGACCATTTTCACTTCGTCCTTCACGATGGCAAGTGAGTGGCCAATAAAGAGGTGTTTTATTTTTTTTAAATGTAAACGCTTATCTGTTTGATGCTTTGACAGACACTCCTAAATCCAAAGCTCCTATGTTCGTTCTTGATGATGTCGATGATCTGTTGACGTCTAAATCTGTCAAGAAGGAAAAAACCACTGCTGGTCCTGCAACCAAACTGATCAATACTCGCTCCAAGTCTATTTCCTATAAGAGAAAGAAGACCAGCGAGCCTAGGGATGACTTTGCTGACGTGCGGAAGGGTCTCATCGAGTACATTTCTGATGTAAGTTTTTTACTATCCGCATATCATTTTGAAACTATGTTAAGTTTGGATAAATGAGCCTTACATTCTTACCTTTGTCTTGTTTGTAGAGCGCTGATCTGCTGAAAACTTCCCATGAGAAGAGTATCAAAGAGCTCAAAGCCAAGTTGCGTAATATGATGTCTATTGCAGCTGCAAGGGAAAAGGTCTTAGCTCAGCTGGAGAAGGACAATACAACCTTGGCAAAGGATCTGCAAGAGGCGAAGGCCAGAGTGCTTAAAGAAGTTCAAGCTGCTTTGGATGAAGCTAAGAAATGGGTTGCGAAACTGGTTATCCAAGCAAGGATAAATATGGCAAAGCAAGTCGCAGCAGATGGTCTCGATATGCCTGAATGGAATCTGGCCAAATGGGAGCAGACCTTGCCTAACTTGGGTGGCGATGAAACTCAAGCGGAGGTTGCATGGAATCAGGGTCAAAAGGGCAAAAGCAAGGAAGAGGACGAAGGTGCAGGCGGTGATGGAACAGTGGGCGATGAAGATATGTGAAAGTCTGAGCCTACTTTTTATGTGAAACTTTTATCAATTTCGATATGGTTGTAGGTTCTGAACAATAGATATTAGGGTTAAGGATCTGTGATCCTAAAGATACTATGGAGGGTATCAAAGGTGGATGTATCCTCTGTTTGTGGGGATGAAGCCTTTGGTATCCTTCCTTTAATTTTCTGCATGCTAAACACTTAACAAACATATGACTTGACCCGGGTGGATGGTCCACGTTTTTGCTGGTGAAATCCGGGTCACATTTTAATGGTATTAGCATATGAATCTAATCTTTAGGTTTCATGTTTGTCATGTAGTTTATATAATAGATCGGGTTTAGAAAAGGATTTACATTTATTTGAAGATATTACTTCTGAAATGTGAACACATGAATAGAAGTCATACCAGAGAATCTTAGTTAGGATTATGACTTTTGGGATGTTTTCATGAAATATGTCATTCATTCGTTTAGGATCCTGGATCCTTATAAATAGTTGGATCTTCGGGCGTCAATATAATCCATCGAATATATCCTATAATTTAGATAAATAAACTTGCGACAAGGCCCAAATGATAACTGGCGATAAGGCCTGATAGATAGCTGGCGACAAGGCCCAAACGGGGATTTATGCCCGTCCCGGGTCTACCCGAACGTAAGTGATATTCAAAAATGCCAAAACCTTAGCTAAAGTGAAAACGTTAGAAACCTTAGGATAACGGAGGTATGGTACATCTACCATAAACTTTAGGATCCAACATATGACCAACAACAATGAAATTGTCAGCCACATATAGTGCACTGGTCCCATTGCCTCGAATCATACGTGGATAACGTGCGCAACTGGCGATCTTAGAAAAGGTGAAAATCTTTTAAACCTTATAAGGTATAGGATACTTTAAACTTAGGAGAGAGATGGCCAATCTCTACAATTTCCACATAAGCGACACAACTTTCTACAAAACTTTGAATTTAATGAAATTGAATGTTAAATGCATTAACATCTTTGCTTATGAAAAATGCTTAATAAGGTAAAAATGATTAAAAGGATAAGATGATACCAAACTTAGGATCCTTAATCCATGGAGGATCTTGGATCCTTATTATATGAAATACTTTTTCAAAGGTATTGCATTCCAGGCTCTTGGTAGTGGAACTCCTTCCATTGTAAGCAATCTATATGCTCTATTTCCAGCTTCAGCTTCAATATGATATGGACCTTCCCATTTTGGAGCTAGTTTTCCATCAGCTGGATTGGTTGTATTTTGAAAAGCTTTTGTTAGTACCATATCGCCTTTTTGGAATCTTCTTGTTCTTTTTTATTATATGCTCCGGCTACCCTTTGTTGATAAGCAGCTATTCTGATTTTTGCCAAGTCTCTAAGTTCATCAATAGTTTCCTAATCCTAGATAAGGGAATCTTCATTTTGTTGAGGATCACAGATGCTCACCCTGGCTGTGGGAACTACCATTTCTGTTGGGATAACAACTTCTGCTCTGAATACCAATGAAAATGGTGTTGGGCCTGTGACATTTTTTGGGGTCGTTCTGTCAGCCCATAAGACGTAAGGAAATTCTTCTGGCCACTTTCCTTTCTTGGATCCTAACTTTTTATTTAGGTTGTTGATGATAATTTTGTTGCTAGACTCTGCTAGACCGTTGGCTTGAGGAAGAACCGGAGTGGATGTGATATTTTTTATGCCCCAGCTGTCACAAAAGTTAGTGGTTCTTTTCCTGATAAACTAGGAACCATTGTCACAGAAAATTTCCGAAAGGATGTCGAATCTAGTAATAATATTTCTTTTAATGAAAGATATTACCTCCTTTTCTTTGACTTAAGCAAAGGATTATGCTTCTATCCGTTTAGAAAAGTAATTTGTCATTGCAAACATGAATACTTCCCTCCTGGTGCTTTTGGTAGCTTGCCTACTATGTCCATGCCCCATTTCATGAATGGTCATGAAGATATATAGGATATAGAGGTTCTGCAAGTCGATGAAAGATATTTCTGTGCCTTTGACAAACATTACATTTCCTTGAGTACTTTGTCCAGTTCTTGAAATCCGATCGATTCTTCAACTTTGGAACACTTTTCTCAGAATCATCAAGTATTATGATATATAAATGAAAAAATATTTTGGTATTTTTTATTGTAAAAGATAGGAAATGTAAAAACGGATAGAAACTATGAAATGGACAGAAACTTAGAAAAATTTGCAAAACGGATGAAATTGAAGATATGTGAAACAGACAAAAACACTTAGAAAATTTTGAATGGATTAAATATAAAACGGACAAAACAATTAGAAAATTCATGTGATTTGGAATAGAATGAAACGGACAGAATACTTCGTGAAACGGACAGAAAAGACTTAGAATATTTTTTAGCTTGAAACAGATGAAACAGTGGTCAAAAGGACGAGCAGTAACCGTTAGAATCACTATTTTTTACTAAGCCCAGACTAAAACGCTTACACAGTTGTTAAGTGGATGAGCAATTGTTAAACGGATGAACAGTTGTCAAACGGATGAACACTTAGACAAATTTTATAAAATTTTCCACAAACACTCAGATCCAAAACAGAAACTTCATAAGCATTCCGATTTCTGATTTCATGATTTTGACATTGTTTTTGATGAAATTTCTTCTGAATAGCTGAACAATGATTAGATCAATGATCCTCAATCAAAATTTTCATTAATTCTCATCATACTTGATGTAGATGTTCAGATTTTTATGCGATAGCTTTTTGAACACAAAAACTCATAGATCTGATGATTTTTCTTCTATTTGTTTGTAATTCTTCACAATTGAATCTCGATCTGTATTTAGATTGATGTAACACAGCTTCGATTCACTAGATCTGATCGAAAACGTCAATTTGATGCAGATTTTCAATGGAACAGTCTTCGTAGCGATGAACACAATCCAGATCTGAGCCAACAGCTCTGGTACCAATTAATAAAGCAGGAATTAAGATCTGCAAATCTGCAACAAAACCAATACGAATACTCATAAACATTCACTTGTATTGATCAATAGCAATTTACAGTAGTTGAAATGAAAAAGCTCTCTTACAAAGAGATACAATTAGCTATTTATAGATCAACACAAACTATCTAGAAACTATTTACATAATAAGTCCCTAGATTATACCAAAAAGACACATTACAAGATTAATCTAAATGGTAATCTATAAGATCTAACAAAATACTTTCAATATAAGATCTAGAGGATGCGGCTTCGGAAGGTAGACTACCACACATATCACAAAAGATGTAGGCATGTTGGAAACAAAGGGGATGTGATTTGTGAAACCGTTGTGGAATAGGTCTGTATAGTTTTGATTGAAAAATAAGACTATCAATAAGGGCACCCGAGCGTCTTGGTAGAGCTAGAGTATGGGGAAGGGATTTATGAACCCATTTTGGAAGTCGTTAGAAGAATTGCTGAGAGGGTTGTTTTTTTACTTTTTAGATTGGAGTAAATTGTCATTTTAGGTCTCTGGGTTTGTACCGATTCGACCACTCTGATTCTTATGTTTTGTTTTCTAATAATTTCTTATTTTGGTCCTTTGACTAACTTCTGTTAGATTTTACTGTTAACGCATTGGGTAATATAGTCATTTTACATTTTAGGGACCAAAATGACATTCATTTTACAATTCAGGGACTAAAATGACAATCATTTTACATTTCAGGGACCAAAATGACAACTTGTTCTTACTTTTATTACTATTTTTATTATTATTACTAATATTATAAAATCCACCATAATGGAGCAACCCTTCTTCATAACACCACCGACGCCACCTCCATTGACCATTTCATTCGTCTTTTCCGTCACTGTAAATCCAACCACAAAAACCTTAACGAATACAAAATCAATTTCAGATCTTCACCACCACTGATTAACCATGGTCTTTAGTTCTTCAAGTTGATGTTTGGTTTTGATTTTTAACGTAAGAAATACGGTTTTAAATGTGGTTAAGGCCGTCTTTTCTTTCCCTCGATCACCTTGAATTAAAACACCAACAAACCACAATGAGTTTGAAGCTTCAATTAAACACCGTTCACTCCGTTGTTTGTTAGGAATTCAATTTCTCTTTGGGGAGTTGTACGGTGGAAGAGGGTGGTCATGGTGTGGACATTTGTCATGGGTTGCATGAGGTGAAGATGCTTTTAAAGATGAAAAGAACTAAAATGGCCAAAGTAGGGAAAAAAACAAAATGGAAAAATTGAGGAAAAGACCAAAATGATAGAAAAAAATTAGGAAAGTGACTAAAATGACAATTTAATAAACAAATGTATTTTTGTCATTTAACTCAAATCTAGTAGAAAACATTTATGGAAGTGGCAAAAAGGACCAAAAAGACAATTTTTTACAAACTCGAACATCAAAATGACAACAAAAAACATAAGAATCAAAGTGGTTAAATCGTTACAAACACAAATGAAAATTTACTCTTTAAATAGAGTAATTTGCATTTTTATTTTTTAGGTTTTAGTGGCATTTACAGTTTTAGTCTAAACTTAAAACCGTAGAATATGGTTTAACTATAAAGCCAAAATTTTGTAGAGAGTCTAAGAAGGCATATAAGATCTAATGTTTAATGTAGATCGATGACTTAAATAAGAAGGTGTCATAATGGTAAATGGTTGAAACTTGAAATGGTATGCCAATGGTATATTAGTCTTTGAGCCATTTTAAAATTTCACCATGTTTTTTAAACGTCCATAAAATTTACATTAGACAATATTTTTAATTAAATTTACATAAAAAAACGAGTGTTTTTTATCTTCAAAATATTGAAGTATAAAAACAAAAAAACTTTCCATGTTTCAACTCGTTGTGTTATTTAGTCAGGTCATTGTGTTATATTATAATTTGTTTTCGAATACAAATAAAATATAACATAATAACACAATGTATCAAATCTTATAACTTGTTTTCATCATTGACATATCTATATGCCAAAACATAACATCTCAAATTCAAAACTTGTTTTATTTGTGTAACATCTCAAATATATTATTACTTGTTTTCATGTTTCAGCTCATTGTGTTATTCGTCAGGTCATTGTGTTATTTCGTCAGGTCATTGTGTTATTTAGTCAGCTCAATGTGTTGTTTCATCAGGTCATTGTGTTATTTTATTAGGTTATTATATTATATTATATCTTATTTTCAAATACAAACTAAAACACACATAATAACACAATATCTCAAATCTTATAACTTGTTTTCATTGTTGACATAACTATATGTCATAACATAGTATCTCAAATCTATTACTTGTTTTATTTGTGTTATTCTAGGACCTTGTGTAATCCTCATCACTTCAGAAGATTACACAAGGACCTAATGAAATAACACAATGACTTGACGAAATAACACAATGAGCTGAAAAACATGAAAAAGTACGTTTTTTATATATGAATATTATACGCGTTTTAAAGATAAGAAAATGTTCATTTTTATGGTGCATTTGTTTTTAAATTAATGTCACATATAAAAGTTATGAATGTTTAAAAAATGAGGTGGAACTTGAAATATAGACATTACCAATATTACTCTTCCTTTTAACTTTAAGGGGGTGTCACATGTCATCATCTCATGGTTTCTTATAATATCTAGAAAATTTGGACTTTCTAGTATAACTTCACTCTAAAACCATATGCCCTTATTAACAACTAGGGTTAAAACCCTTGTATACACACGGATTAAAACTTGTGTATACACATAAATCTATATACTATATACAAAGGAGATTGAAAGGGCATTTTAAGATACCCTAATTATAAGAACTAGTACAATTTTTACTACATGATGTACAATCAATTTTAGGGGTAGTTTGGTATATTTAACACAAGTTTCAATTTAACCCTCAAAACAAATTACACTTCAATCCCTGAATTTTTTAAATCACTCATTAAGTTTTACACACTACACACTTCATTCAGCATCATTACATATTTTTAGCCTTTGGCATGTCAATTTAAATCCGTTTTGATGTCAAACCTATTGAAACCATCATTTTAATCGCAAAAATTTTACGAACAATTTGGTATTAAATTAATACTGAATCAATCTGCATTTCCGTATGTACAAGCATTTACTACCTAAAGTACAACTATATAATTCTCAATGTGATTATTACTTTAATCAAATACAAATTCCATACATTAATTTAAAATGTTGTACTCCGTATTTTAGTTAGTTGCTTATAATTATAAAATGTTTGAGGATTTATTTGATTTGAATTAATAAGAAGTTAAGAACAATTCAACTGTTCTGTTTTTTGCTCCTATCTTCACTACAAAGTCTTGACTTTCAGTTCCCACAATTTCATTTCATAATATATCTCTTTCTTTGTCACTCTCTACACCTTCCATCGCTAAACTAAACACATCGAACTATGGTATCCACCACCACCCAGTGATGTTCAAACATTTGCCAAACCAGTGGGTGATGAGAAATCAATGTTGGTTACGCCATACACAGAAGAAAGGTTGTTTTCGTGTTATGTTGAAGCAATAACAACTATGTACATGTTTTCGCAAAAGCATATACGAGAAACCCTAGGGTTTATTATAGTTTCAGGTTAGGTATTACTGTTTTCCACTGTTTTTATGATAGAATTATTGCCCTAAAACAAAATAAGATGAACATATTTGGTTTCCAGGAATTCTGTGGGTTTTTGAGGTAAAGTTTCTACTTTTCTTTATTTTTTTTGTTCAATTTGTATATGCTTATGTAATTCGTGATAAGTTATTTCGGGATTTGGGTTTTTGAGTTATGATGATTTTTTAAGATTTTGCAGATTGTGAAGATAAAGTTTTTATTGTGTTTTTGAATGCTTGATTTCTTATCCAATTTTTTATATTCGTTGAAAATAGGAATTGTGCTCTTAATTAAAGGCATGCACTAAGAGATACCGAGAGAAAAGTTACTCCAAGGACATCAAAAGTGATTCTTTG
>JAOYNQ010000001.1:5126754-5152474 GCA_026259685.1 Tagetes patula
ATTAAAGTTGTTTATAAGGGGAAATATGCAATTGATTTTTTTGGCTGGATAAATATGCATTTAAAGTGTTTTGGAGGACGATTCGAACTTGTGATCTTACCTAAGGTAAGGAAGCTAAAAAGCACCAAATAAGAACTACATTCCGATGGCACCATGACCCGAAGAAAACCTGCAGTGTCACGGCCAATGTGGTTAGCCAAATGAACCGTAACTTAGGAGAAAAATGAGGCATATTTTACCTAGGAAACTGAAAGTAACATGATTTCAGAGAAGCTAAATCCAATGTCGAGGTGGCAGGAAGCAACGGTGAGGTCAATAAGTTACTGGTGGAAATGAGCGAGGACGAAACAGGAGTGTTGTCATTATTTGAAAAGACGGTTTGACAATCTCCGGATGCTTTAGGTGATGCAAAAAGGTTATCAGGGAGATTGTGCTCCAAACTGCAACGCGATGCATACTCATAGTTTGAAAACTTGAACAATTTCTAGTAAAATTGTACAATGTTTCTTGAGAAAGTATGATTATACCTTTCGGGCAAATTGATGTCGCCTTCTTCGTCTTCACGAGGGCTGGATTTTCCATTGTTGGTTTCATCTTTATGCTCCAATGTTTCCTTCTCTTTCTCCATGTTTAAATTTGTCTCCAAAGGTTCATCACCATTTATGATTGCACGAGTCGCCATTTTCGAAATCAAACCATCCTCTGCAAAAGTATACAAATCAATTCGTGTGATCATTAGTAAACATGGTTTCCATCTTTAGTTTTACAAATGGTGCTGCTAAACGCACAGCTGATATACTAAATGTACCCCTTGTGAGAGGTATATGGAGGGACAGGGTGCATTTAGCAGCACCAGATCTTTAATTTTAAGAACTAACAAACTGGCTCAGTACCTGAATCAGGACTAGAGCTGCTTCGGCTGTCGGAAGCAAAAACCGAGTGGTTGAGATAACTGGGAGAGTAGCAGGTAGGTGAGGGAATGGCTGCACCGGTAGACAGGGCACGTTGATGGTGCGACCTTTTCACGTCAAGAAGCTGCAGATCCATGATCCGACGGTTCTGAAGCTCAATCGCGTGTTGCAAATCCGCCTGCTCCTCCAACTTTTTCCGCCATAGTAAATCCTGGCCGTTGTACAACATCCTCGCACCTGTGATCCAAAATGCTCAGCATTCATAGCAAACAAATCCAAACCGAAGATTTAAACTTTAAACTTCAAACTTCAAACTGCAAACGAGCATACCAAGTTGCAGATCGAAAGGATCACGAGAATCAAACCCCGTGGGACTATCATTGGGTTGCTTCCTGAACTTATCAGGGACTTTACCCTTCTCCTTATACGGTTTCACTAAAACCCGAGCATCACAGACGAAATGCGGGTTACCTTTCGCCAGTATAAGTTTAACCGTTTCCGCATAAACAAAAGTCACAAACCCAAACATTCGTTTCTGCTGGTACGGGATCCGAACATCTTGAACCGGCCCATACATGCTGCAAAACACAAAAACTATCAGAAAAAAAAAACCATAAACCTCACTGTCAACCAATTAAAACCTGAAGATGCAAACAAACCTGAAGTAATTGGATACATCTTCTTCTCTAAATGTGCTATCAGCAGGAAAAGTTAGATAAATTTGGCGTGAACCAGGATTTAACATACCAATCGAAAAATCGTTTCGTGACCTGCCGAATTTATTCACATCTTCCCCCATCATCAATGCAGCTGCAGCCATCCTACAAACCAAAAAACAAAAAAAAGTATACATATCAAACTCTGCTCAAATTTGATATGATATGAATGATATGATACTAAAATTTTGTTTTTGTTTCACCTAGGGCTATTAGGAAAGGGAAAATTAGCCATGAGTAAACGTTGTTGTTGGGCCGATTTAGATCGAAGAAGCTCATGACACTGATCCATCATGTCAACAGGCAAAGCTGCCATATCAGCAGCTTCACCACCGCCATGGTTGAACCTGCAAGTTGCTCCGTTTTTACAATATCCTCTAGCAAAGTACAAGCAAACATCGTTGACGGACGAGCTTCGGCGGTGTGGACTAGCAAACATATCACCACCGCTGCTGTTTGGTGACACCAAATCAGGGTAAATAAAATCACCCGGATGATCATTTAGGAACGAGAGATGGTCTTGGATTTGTAACTCATCGATGAGATCAGGCTCATCTGACGTGGACCAACAAGATGACAAACTGGGGATGCTTAACGGCGATGGGATGTTAGTAACAAGTCTTGAAGAGTTTTGACGTGAAAGAGTGTGGGAAGTGAAAGATGAAGGAGATGAAGGTGTTGAAGGAGAAGAAACGCCAAGTTCGTTTCGAGCTTTAATAATGACTGATTGAATGAGTGATTCAGGGCCAAAAGCTAAACGAATCATTTCTTTTTCACCGTGATCTTGAATCAAGAGAAGACCCATGATCTTTGAGGCGTATTCAGGATCTAAAGCTTGGATCCGAGTGAACACAACTCGTGTAGCTTCGTATGAGTCCATGTTTTGGTCTTGTTCGATCTTTGTTTTGCTTTTTCAGCAAGATTTGCAACTTAAAAGATGGTGACTTCAATTAATTGCTGCTCCTGTAGAGGAAGCAAAACAAACAAACAAAAAAACCCATTAGATGCTCTTACTTAAACTTCAGGAAAAAAAAAGGTCACATTTTTTACACAAGCATGCAATCAATGAAAAGTAAAAAAAAAAATAAAAATTCACTTAAAAGGTTTTATTTATTATTCTCTGAGCAAAAAGCTAAGGGAGGAGCTAAATAGCTAATCTTACACCATTAATTGAGAAGAAGATGATGAGGATGATGATATAAAGTTAGTGAAAGTGATCATGAAAGTGGGTTGAAGAAAAAATTGAAGTGAGAATAATCAATTGCTTTGTGTTGTTGCTGCTGCTGCTGTTATGAAGGATGTTGAGTTTCAGAATAATAATTATAAAGCACCTAAACAGTGGTACGCTTGTTATGTTGGTTTCAGTGACAGAGAAAAGAGAGAGAGAGAGAGAGATTTGAAGGTGTGTTGTGTTGTGTTGTATATTTCTCTCTCTCTCTCTCCTATTGTAGGATGGGGAAACAAGTTGAAGAAAGCATATTTACTTCCAACACTAAAGTTAGAGCCACTGTTAATTTGTTTGCTATAAATTAGTGCTATTTAGTTTATATTAAATGGATGATTGTCCATCCATATTTTATTTGGACACACACTTTATTTGGTGTTAAAAAATATTAGATGAATATTTAATTTTTAATGTGATGTAGTGATAAAAGATTTGAATTTTTTAAAATGAACTTAAGTTTGTTTACTAGTATTATTTTGGGAGGGGTAATGAAAGGAGACTTGTGGTAATACAAGTTCGGTTTTTAAATCAAATGTTTTTACTACTAGCTTGTTGGCGTGATTACAAACGGATGGTTAGTGGGTTTTCCTCGAATTGAAGTCGGGTTTTTCATGAAATAGGTGGACTTAGGTTACTCAGCGTTGATTGTGTTCACATGGCTTATGAGGTTGTATTTCGTCATTGGTTACCCAGGTAGCCGAAATTTATTTGTTTCGTTATAAAAAAGACATACGTAGTTTAATCCAGATGTATAAAACACTCAGCGAAAACATATCGAGGAGCGATAACATAAATCATACCCTCCCTGTGAATATTATTTTGAAAACTTGTGAATATATAGTCCAGATTAACCATGAAACTTTGGAATATTTGTTGTTGCATTGTAAATATTTTTTTAAATTCGAGAACGTTTGAAAATGTAGGTACAAAAAAACCTTGTTCCGGACCGGACCCGACAGGTTGAACTCCAAACCGGTTCCGGTTCGTACCCGATGGGGCCATACATGGTGTACCCTGTTTCATACCCATCGGTTCCACTTTTCCATTGTGTACCTGGTTCCAACCCACTGAAGATCCGACCCGATTGGAACCTGGTAGGAATCCGTTCTAGTCGTTAAAAATATTATTTTTATAAAACTAGCAGTTAAAAAGTGGTAATATGGACGTTCGAAGGGTCCTTGTGACTGTTTTTTAACACTCCACTTTACCATTGTAAATATAAGTTTGATGTTTTGATTGATTACCTCACTTGAAAATGTAAAAATGATAGCAAAAAAACACAAAAATACTCTCTTTTCATCTCTTTCATTTCGCTACTCTCGAAATGACATCACAATCTGCTTCCGGTTTTTCTTAAGCCTCATTTATTGTCCAAGTTATTCAGCATAGCCAAAGTCAAAGAGTTTGGCAACATTGAGATTTGGTGGTGATGAGCGACGAGTCTCATAAGTCTCGTTGCAAGTATTGTGGGCCTTTATCGGAAGTAGATTCGAATCAATTTTTGACAAGCATATCAACAAGAAGTTTTGTCTGGTGTTGAAAAATGCGAGTTCAATCAATCCGAAATGGGGCGGGTGGTGAAATATTTCATTATAGTGTTGATATGGTCCAAGAGCGTATGACGAAGTTCGTGATTCAAAAGGCTTTGACATTCAATTACCTCGACAACCTGCAATTGACGTATTTAATTCGCGAAATTCTTCAACCTCGTTACACCCATGTGAGTCGTACTACCCTTAGACTTCATTGTTTAAAATTGTGGAAAAATGTTAACAAAGATTTAGTTGTATTTTTTTGAAACTTGCAAACTGGTGTTAATTTAACTAGTGATCTGCTCCACACGATTGCATTGAGTTTTATATTTGTGTAACCGCTTATTGGGTGGATCCTGTTCGTGGCAAATGATGAAACATACCATGCTTTTGAACATTTTCCGATTTCTCACTCCGGAGATGATATGTATAAAGTTTTAGATAACGCAATACAAACTTTTGGGTTACAAAACAAAATATTTTTAATGGCTTTTGATAATGTTTCAAATAATAATGTTGCAGTTGACAAACTAAAAGTAAAATATAAACGAATGTGGAACGGTGATTTTTTCCATAATTCATGTGTTGCACTTGCTATTAATTTAGTAGTAAAAGACGGGCTAGATGAAGAATATTGTTATCAATTTATATATAAGTTTAAACTAATGATTTATTCCATTTTTAAACAAATTTATTTGTCAAGATTATAAAGAATTTTGTAGCGATACAAATTCGATATATTTAGGTGCGAATTGGGATACATCTAATCGTTGGAACTCGACGTGTACCATGTTCGAGAGTGCATTAAGTCAACATGATAGTTTAAATGATTTCCTAATAGTTTGAGGATATATATGTTGGAACGGCGTTTGAGGATGTGTGTTGGAACAGTATAGAAAATATTGTTGAGTTTCTTAGTATTTTTAAAACTTCAACTACAAAATTGTCAGGGACTTAAGGGCTGTTTGTTTACCTCTTAATGGTTCAGTTCAGTGCTTAACCATTCAGCATTCAGAGCGTTTGTTTCAGAAAAAAAGAGCCTCTGAATGGTTCAGTTAAGTGCTGAATGGTTAAAAGACTGAGAGATGCTGAATGGACTGAATGGGGCATATGCTAATTTTATACTCATATGAAGTTCTACCCCAACATCTCTCTCATTGATGGAACTGCTTAATGGTTCAGACCTCTTAACCATTCAGCACTTAATGATTCAGATTTTGCCAAACAGCACTTAATGGTTCAGACCTCTTAACCATTCAGCACTTAGTATCAGACTATTGTTTGTGCTTTACGAAATATATTCAGTGTCTTTAAATATTAAATGTTTTTAAAATAAAATATGGTTTATAAGCCTTTGATACCACTGATGAAGGAAAAGTTTCAAAAAATGTTTTAGAACTTCCCTCTGTTTTTACTTGTGCCGCCTTTTTAAACCCATTTTTAAATGTTACGAGACTTGAATGTTTAATATAAGAAACGTTTACAACTTGGATATCCACATGGAAAACCAAAATAATGCTACTGAATCAAAATAAAATTTTAATCATGATTTAAACAAAATTTTTGATGTTATCAACTAAGATACAGGTAAAAAAACACCACTTTGTCACCGGGTGTTAGCTCAAGTAGTAGTAGGCTGACGAAGAATCCGAAGAAAAACCTTTTAAATGTCATTCGGGATAGTACGACAAAAAAACTAAAGGGTAGCGCCCCGAGTAGAGAGCTTGGTAGATATAATGGAACAAATTTTATATCCACTACGTATATCGAGGAGTATGATACTTTTGGTACATTGGATTGGTGGAAAGGAAGGGATGAAATATCCGGTTCTTTCCGTTATGGCTCGTGATTTATTAACCTCCCAAGCTTCTACGGTAACTTAGGAATTTGCTTTTTACACTTTGTGGCAGTGTAATATCTTCAAGGAGGACCCGACTTTCTCCAGAGGCGGTGGAGATGTTAATTTTTCTTAGAGATTACTTGGACACGGTGGATCGCAAACAAAACCAAACGACCTTAGAAGAAGAAATCGAATCGGATCCAAAAATACACAGAGTAGAGATTGAGGAGGGATCGTCCTTTGGAATATCCGATGAAGAACTCGCAAACAATGCCAGAAGAAGAGCTTTAAGATGAAGAAGATGACTTTTCAATATATAATATATATATATATATATTGTCTTTATTTTTCAAATCAAGTTGATTTTCAACTTTTGTGACAAAAACTTTTAAAGTTCTGTAGTGTCACTATTTTTGTTAAAGAAATACATCCAAGCAATCTAGAGTAGTCATCAATAATTGCTAGAAGATATTGTTTCTTAGCATGTTTTAATACATTTGCTGGTCCAAATTATCTATATGCAAAAGTTTAAGTGGTGTCAAGTTAGAATTAACGGATTTTGTCTCGTGAGAAAGTCAATATTTTTGTTCTTTTTAACATGCTGAAAATTTGTCTATCACTGAAAACATCTTTTGAGGTATACCCACTACATGATTATTTTTAACCAAATTATTCATGTTGTTTCAGTGAGTGTGACCAAGACGTCTATACCCTAGAACAAATTCATCTTTAAATTCTTTGGATAACAAACATGTTTCTTGAATTACTTCAAATGTTAGTGCTCATATCCATCACATATATATAGTTGCTTTTAGGTGCTTTTATGAGTATCCAAACTTCTAGAATTTGAAATTCTGGTTTTTAGATGTAACAATGCTTGTCATTGAACATAGTTTTGTAAGATTTGTCACAAATTTATGTAAAATAGATTAGATTATACTACAGTGGTTCACAATAGTTGACCTTATTAAAACTTAATGTTTCATTACTGACTGTGCCTTCTCATGTGATCCATCCACCTCTATCACCGGATGCAACATAAGAACCTTTCTTTGTTTTGTGTTGGTATAACAACTCTTGATTTCCTATCATGTGTCTTGAGTAGCCACTTTCCACGATCCATAAACTGTTTTTAGCTCTATCTGGATGGGCCTCCACAAATCAAAAAATCAGTTAGTTTATCAACCCAAACCTTAATGGTTTTGGTTATCCTTTTTCATCAATGATAGTGTGTTGAGTGTAATGTAGGCCAACCGTTGTCATCATATCTACTTTCAAATCTTCATACCTTCCTTTTAGATTTTCAAAGCTATCTTTTAAATCATTTTGTAAGGGGCTGTTTGTTTGAATCTGAATGAGCTCTGAATCTGAGCGATTCAGATGCTCATTCAGATCAGAGTGTTTGGCTAGCAGGCCATGTCTGACCGAATCAGACATCAAGCCTCCGAACGAACTAGACTTGGGAGCATGTCTGAGCGAGCATCTGAAGGACGTTGGTGAACCGTTAGCGACGTGCTGCGACCAAGAAACTGAGATCTGCGAGCTACGACCAAAACCTGATAAAAACAAAGTCGAACAAGATGGAAGGTCGAAGGTAAAAACTGTTGTGAGGTAGCGTTTAAGGCCGAACAAAAATGAACATGAAGAAGAAACTGCGGCTGAAATCGAACAGAATGGGGATGAAGAAGAAACAGCGGCGGCAATGAAGTAGGGTTTTAGTGGAAAAGCAACGTGTATATATATATGGATGTCACTATTGTTTATTGTTTTTAATTTCAGTATTGTTTTTAAACAAATAATAGTAGTGAGGTAACTTTTACTTTTTAAACAAATAAATAGGTTTTAAAAAACAAACAAAAACTCTCCTTGCACTAACCATTTAGACCTAACCAAACAGTTCCTCTTAATTATTCAGTATTTAACCATTCAGACCTCTTAACCATTCAGACCTCTTAACCATTCAGCACTTAATCATTCAGCACTTGCCAAACAGCCCCTAAGTTCTTTGAAGATTTGTGAATGTACTATATTGAAACAGGTTTAGTTTTGTGATATGTTGAGTTCATTGGCCTAGACACAGAAACATCAAAATAATCTTTTACATCAAAAAATTGTTTAATCAAATTCCTTTTCACATTAGTAAAAGATGTGAAGCAATTCAAGAAATCATTTTCATTTTAGAATATTTTGAATCAAGAACTTGATTAATAAAATTCGTATTAGCCACATATGATGCGTTGTTTATTCTCATGTTTCTTGGAGACCAAGAATCATAAAATTCATATTTCACCTTTTATGGAGTTTTTGGACTCTCTCTATGTTATGATTCACCCTCCCACAAATTTCAGACCACTTATTAAAATAATAATCAGACCACTTGAAGACTTTTCTTTTTGTTACTTCTCTTTATTTTGTTCTTAAGTTCAGTTTTGGCAATGGAATTTTCAAGATCATGACCTGTTTCAGATCGAAGACTAGTTTGACTTATTAGTAGTTTTTTCATATTCTATTTTAATCATGGTATTTTGTTCTTTAACTCCTTTGCAGTTTCTTGCTTCAATTATCTCTTGTAATGTGGCTTATCAAACCCTACACCTTCACTAGTTTCACCCTTGTCATCATGGTAATCCATTTGTTGTTTACATTTGTTTCTTTGTGATTTAATAGTTTCAACATTTTCAACAAAAGAACTTGGAAAAGGATTCTAGAGTTTGATGAATCATCATTTTCAGGTTTAACAAAACCCTTAACTTTTTTCCTTTGGCAAATAAACAACTTTAGATTTCTTGTTCTGTTTAGATTCATACTTGTGATTTTGACAGGGTGACCATTAGTGATTTTCTCAGTATCTTGCTCAACAGAAATCACTTTATTCATTTTAACTGCATTCGAATCATCAGATGAATCTGATTTTTGACTTAGTGCCTTAACTTTTGCTTCATTATCAGGTCAATATCATGTGGATTAAGTTCCTCTGGTAGTGGAGGTGTAACATGATAAGAAACCTTTGAAAACCCAACTCTGTTGTAATTTTCACCATTTTTCTGACTTAAATTCATTTTTCCATTAAGCTTAGTGAACATGATTTGTTCATATTTAAGTTCAGCATTAGCTTGGTTAGCTTGTGCTTTTGATAACATTTCAGAGAGTTTTCAATTTGAGCTTTTAGAATTTGTTCTTCGAGTTTTGATGGTTTTCGATCTTCAGTTTTTAAGAATTAATTTTCTTCACAAACTCCTTTTGTTATTCTTTAGTTTTCTTGTGGTTTTTAATTTCTTCTTGAAGTCTATCATTTACCACAAATGAATGATTCATGTAGTGCTTTACCACATCCAAACATGCTTTCATGCAAACATTTCCTTTGACATCATCTTGCATATGAGGAATTTGCTTTCACTACTTCAGCTTCACTCAATTTCTCATTTTCTACAATTTATGCCATCAAAGAATTTTTTTCCATTTCTGCACCATATGCACTTCAATCTACTTCATCATCATAAGTCACACACAAAGCTTGTTCTGGTTTGTATTTGAAGTAGATGCTTGAGATTGGTTATGTACATTCAGACTTTAAATAGTTATGCATTGTTTGGTTTGACATTGAGTTGTTTTAGTACTAGGATTGTTACACTCTTTTTAGAAATGTTCAAACAGATTACACTTTCAGCATCTCACTTTTGATTTATCGAAACTAATCTTCTTTCAAAGACTTGGTTTGTTAAAGTTTCTGTTTGACCTTTGCTGTCTTTGAGTTCTGTAGGCAACCATTACCATGTTCTATTGTATATCCATCTCTTCCACATCATCTATATTCATGTCATTAAGGTCGTCGATTATCAACTCCATCTGGGTCAACTGACTTACCAAATAAGCTTGAAAACTAGTTGTGGAGGTTGTGTATGAAGATTTGTGCTCTTTAGTTTTCAACAAGATGTTCAAAACATCATGAGCTTTCTCAACACTAATGGTTCTGATTTGTATCATACTAACATCAGGTTTTTATGAACCGTTTAGATATTTAAGGTGCAATGGAATCAACAAGTTAGGCGGATTCTGGAGATCTTGAAAAGAAACAATTTCCTTTGAAGTGTTCATCAACTTCATTTGAATCATTTATTTCAGTTGAAACAAATGAATTTGTTTGAGGAAGTGGTTTATCTCCTTTGAACACATATGGTTCCATCTCCACTTTGTGCATCAGACTTTTAGATTCTTCATCCATCTCCAATGATTGAATCTTTGTTGCTATATAATTAAGGTCAAGTTATTCCAATGATAAAGTTTGCTTGATAGTAGTAACAATGTGTGTCCAACTTTCTGGTAGTGAATGCAATAAACTCATATTTACATTGTGGATCAGGTCTAGAGCTATGAATTTGTTAAAATCTAATCAACAAACATAATCACAATCAAAGTATAAGATCAACGAACAAATCAACACAAAGAAATCACTAAATTCGAATTGTATTAGATCAAGTAGTTGAGAGTACAAACGGTGTGGAAATGAAGCGTGTACGTAAAATGAACTAAGAACACCTATTTATACTACTACAAGTCCATACAACGTGTTAACAAACAAAATAAACAAACACTTATGTCGATGTGCGGATAACAATCTGTCCGCACATCACTACTAATCCAGTTCTGTCCTCATACATCATTTTGTCCGCACATCAATGTTCAAGTGTGATGATATAAAATACCAACAATACTCCCTCTATCACCATACTTGACATTCTGAGGCTACTCTTCTTCCTCTTTAACTTCAACAAATTCTGACAAAGGCTTGACATTCCAATATGCTTGAGCCGCTTTGATGTATTGTTGAAATTTGGATGCTAGTGTTTGTCATTTCTTACTATGATTGGCATGTTCATCAATTCTTCAATTGTTTCCTGAGCTAAATTGAATATGTCATCCTTGGTAAACATTTCATTTGTTCTATTTGCACTCTTTATCACTAAATTTCTTTTATTGTTGATTTCCAAGGATTATACATCTTTGATCTTCAAAGTGCCAACAGTTCTTTCATAAGCAATAGACAAAATATCTATCATGTGAAGAAAATAACATAAGTCTTGCACAGAATCTTGTCCTATTAATCTTTCAAACTTTTTCTTTGCAAGGAAATGAATATAAGTTGGATACAGCAAGCTCAACTCAAACATACCATACATTATGATCTCATCAACATAGTAATCTTCAAGATTTTCTAATAAGCACCAATTCTTTATTCCTGACATCATAAAACCATTTCATAATTGGAAGACTCACTTGACCACTTTTAAAAACTTTCACTCCTTGTTGTTCAAATTTTGGTAAATACTTTGCAATATCATTAAGCATGAACTGTCTGATTAAACCTAGTTCAAATGAAGTTTTCTTCTTTTTATTCTCTTGAGCTTTTTCATGAAAGTATTTAGCATCTTGAACTTTTGCTAAATTCAAGTAGTATTGCTTATTAGAAGTAAACAATCTTTCCAACATAAATTCACAAGTTGTTCCTCGAACATTAAACTTGTGATTTACCAGTGACAAGTTCCTTAGTTCTTTCAGATCTTGTTGTTCAAGATTAGCAATGTAAGTCAACAAATAATATACTTTAGAAGCACCATTAATTCTTTTGATGATGAACCCCTTGAACTCTTCATCAAATTTTCAAGCAATTATCGTTGATTTGTGATAAGTTGAAAAAGCAACTGTCTTTGCATTAACTCTTAAACTGTTTGTCCTCCTTCTACTATTGATCTCACACTAACACCAATTGGTTTCTTAGGAAACAAGCTTTCCATAGTTTGAGTTGAAGAACGGACAAACTCTTTTGTAGCATAAGATCTTTTTGGTTTTGACTTGATCTTGTACTTTTCTCTGATTGCACTCATTGATTTTTTCTTTGGCAGTTGAACAGGTCTCTTCTGTGAGATATCAACGTATTGATATTTGAATGGTTTAAGTTTGATCATTTTCCCTTCTGCCTTTTCTTTCAATTGAAATGTTTATACCATTCTTCTTAATTGTTTAGTGTTCATATCTTCCATTTGCCTGACAGGGTAATTTCAGGATGCCAACCACTCTTTCAGTTCATCCTTTTTCATTCTATCAATCACGGGATGCAACAAAGTATGAGGGTTTTCAGGTTCTAAGTCCTCAAAGTATTTGTCAGGATAAAATTCACCTTCTTCAGAATCAGCATTTTGTAACTTCTAAATATCCTGATCTAACTCTTCTTTTGTTCTTCCAAATACATGTACCCAATTGTATTCTTTTTCTAACAAGAACATGATCTTATTACTAAACGCATATTCAACAGTCTTTTTCACTTCAGGCTCTGGATCGTTCAACTCAAAATTCATTACCTCATCATAGTATTCATCAGGATACTTCAATTCTATTTCTGATGTGATTGGAGTTACAGTGTCCTGAATGATTTGTTCAATCTCATCTTGGTATAATTCTTCATCAAGACCTTCAAGAGCTTCAATCATTTCTAGACCTTTCAATTCTTCAACAGAATGTGAAGATTGAATGCATTGTCCACTTTGAACAACTTGTTTAATAAGTTCAAGATTTCTTTTCCATTCTTCAGGTGTAGAAAACTCATCTCTTTTTAATATTTTTTTTATTTTAGCATTAAATTTTTCCCACTTGGATAATTCACTCACCTCAACAACAGGTTCTTCAATCATCAGTTGTTTTCCTCTATCAAGTTTTCTCTTCTTTCGTTGATAAGTGAATACAATGGAATCAGATGTTTCAGTTGAAGCTTGTTGAATTGTTAAAGGCTGATACTTACTTAAACTTTCAATTGTACTTTGAAAAGTATTTACAATTCGATCAATCTCTTTCAACAGAATTTCTTGTTGAGCAACAGTCAAAACTTTGGAAATTATCATTTGCTTTTCTCCTTCAGACAATTCAGGTCTAGATATAGTTTTTGCTCTCCACAGAAAACTAGACTGAATGTCTCTCAAAATGGATTCATCAATCTTCAATTCACTGAATGTGTACGATTCTTTGATTGGAATCACTTCAGGATACACAACAGCTAATGGTTTAAACCTTTCTTCAACATTTTCAACAACTAATTGCATTTGTTGAGTATCCTCAGACACATCTTTGGGTTCATCATCAGACAAATACTCAGGTTCATCATCATTATCATTTTCTTCAGAAGTATCATTACCAGAACTTGAACTAGTATACTCTAATTTATCAGAATCATACTCAGGAGTATAAATCCTTTTGAGAGTATCTATTTCTTTCCACAAATCATCAATCTGTCTATCTCTTAGAGCAACCAATTCAATTAACTCTTCAATTGACTTGTCTTTTTGACTCAAACTTGATTGTTGATCTTCAATCTCCTTTTCTTTCTTTTCCAATTCATCTCAAAGATCAAAATTTAACTTCTTTAAGTCTATATTCTTTGTAACCAATATGTTATGTCAATCAATAACTTCACTGGATGTTAATCCAAAGTTATTAAACAGATTGTCTGTATCCTCAATCCTTTGATTTAGTTCTTCAATCTTAAGATTCAGCTTTTCAACGTCAGACAGATGTGCCATTAATGTCTTGGACAAGTTACCAACATGTAATCTAGATTCATGAGTTGGATATTCTAAAGGTAACTCATCATCTACTACCTTTACATTCTTCTCAATTGTTTTTTCATCATCTGAAGAAGAGATAACAATCTTTTCAGCTTCTTCTTCAAATTTAGTTTGTTCTTCAGCCTTTTCGACTGAAATCTCCACATTTTCTTCAACATGAAAGTCAGACACAACATCAACTTATTCTAATTCCATATCCACAACATTTATTCCTTCATTATGATCAAAAACAGTATTATCTGAACTTTCATTCTTCTCAGCTGAAGAAACATTTTGTTCAACTTCTTGTTCTTCAACAGCTTCATTCACTATCATAGGATTCACCTCCATGTTCACAACATTATCATCATCATGTTGATCACCATCATTATCAGAATCACCATCATTACTTTCACTATCATCATTCTCATCTTCTGAACTAGATTCAACGTGAGCCACATGTTCTTCATCAATTAATTCATCCATGTTACTTTCAATCAATCAAATTCACTTGATTATCATCATTTGCAATTAATCCATTAGCAACATCCTTCGTATACTGAGTAAGATCAGTTTCTAGTCCACGGAAATTGCTTCTCACATTTGTTCTTGTAAGATAGGCAAAAACTTTGTAATCATGATGAAGCACCTTCATAATAGGACCATGATACATTCCCACTAGCTTAGGAAAAGCATGATTTATTAAGCACTAGATGAATCTAGGATACATTAGAAACTTATTCCGTTTATCTTCTTCAATGTTCATTCTTAAACCATTAAATATATATCTAGTCATATTGAATCCTCTGTTCTCCACTAATGAGACAACAACTGTTGCAGTCTGATAAGTCATGTCATTCTAGCCAGACTTTCTTTTAGATAAAGAATGTTGAATGCCGTGTATCAAAAACCTCCATCTTGAACTATCTTGACCTTTGAGCATTTGCCTTCTAACTGGTCCTCTTTCATATCCAATGTCCTTAAAATATTATAATATATTAGCCTCTTCATATTCAATAGGAAAGTTTGCATCATTTCTAAACCTTAAGCAAGTTCTGATACTTGCTTCTGTAATGATCAGTTCTCTGTTCTGAGCAAATTCACCTCTAATTCTTGTTATACCATCAACTCCTTCTACTACATCAGTCCTCCAAAACCTTCTAATGAATCTAGAAGAAATCAATCCACACACATAGAATAATACAATCTGGTTCTTGACAAGAATTTGATCACTTCTAAAAATTGTTCTTTTCCTCTTGGAACATCAGCTCGAAGGTAAGAAACAACATTATGTTCTTTAACAAACATAAGCTCATCCATTTAATATGCAAATAAACATTGAAATATGTTAGTTTTTAAGTTCAAGTAAAGTTCATTAAATTTGACTATTAGGTCAAACTTGGTCAAAAATCAAAATCAATATTCTGTTATTTAAATGATAATTTTGATATGATTAACAGACTTAGATAGTGATTTGATGAAGAATATATTGCAAGTTTAATATCAATTAAGGTTACTGATTCCAAGATTTTGATAGAAAACTTCATATTTACGGTGAACAGGGGTTTTCAAACATTTTAAGATTGATTCTTACCAAAATTGATATACACTCTTGTTAGATATCAGGTTGGTTTTTATTATGAGGTTTTTAAATATTTCAATAACACTTTGTTTAGAAATGTGTAAAAATCGTCTTTGAACTTGTCACAAGTGTTTGAAAATGAACCGTTTATGTGTTTTGAAGTGTATTTATACTGTACCAACACTTGGTAAATTTTTAAACAAGTTTTCAAAAGACGTGCGAGTAACATATTGTTCGCACATCATTTTATTTTCAAACAATTTTGATATATTAACATGTTAACTTTGATCAAGTTTCTAATGAAAAGTATAGAAACAATGTTTACATCATTTAGAAATAAAAAGTTCTTCAAGATTAAAAGAATTTTGTGGTATGCAGGCAACAATATTTGATATGCGAATAACAGTACATGATATGCTTTTGTACTGTTGTTCTTCACACATCTTTTCACACTTCAAAATTTTAACAATCTTTTAATGTCATTGATTCAATATCATGATGAAAATTAACATTTTATGATCAATTAACCATGAATCAATCATAAAATTTAGTTTCCAAGATTGTTCATAAATTGGTCAATGTGCGGATAACCGTATCATTCGCACATCTTTATGTTAATATGCATGCTACATTGTTTTCTGCACATCTTTCAAACACTTAGACAAATTTAAGTTCATTTTCACATATCTTGCTGTTGTACGATGAACAATACTCATAAATCATCAATTGATATACGGGTAACAGTTCGATGTACATTTTTCATTAACTAACGAATCTTTCAATTTGTTCAAATTTCTTGCATACCTGCACACATGAAAATCAATGAATTAGTTCATCAGTTATAAAAAAATGAGACAAGATTCAAATGATTATTCATTGTTCACCACATATCGAATAGATGTGTGAACAACAGTGAATTCTACTGATATGCGGATGATAGTGTCCGCACATTTTTCTCAACTGTTTTGATTTATTCAATTCTTGATTAATTTCAACGTTTTATATGATCAAACTTCTTTATTGTTTATGTTAAAAACTTTTCTTTGATCAGTTCAGCCCATGGCTTCAGTCCATGGCAAGTATAATTGTATCGTGCAAGATATCAAATTTTCAATTTGAAATCAGTTGAGCACATTCAATCTATGCTTATAATACCAAAATTTGCAAATCCAGTTATTTGATTGTGACATTTTCTCCGCCTAAAGTTATGATTTTCTTAAAAAAAGAAAATTGAAACTTTATTTTAGATAAACCATGAACCTATCACAAGTATAATCAATGCCACTTATGTCACAAAACAAAGAACATACTATTTTGTCAAATGTAAGCCAGCAAAGAGATCATATCACATCAAATGTCTTCACACAAAATAAAAGAAAGTTTTGAATAGACATAGACAATTTTTCAAAGTGTAAGATGGATATACAACTTAGAACATACTTACTTTTCAATACTTAGTGATATGTTATGATGTTTTGGTTTGATTATGTATGACTAGTATGTGACCCACACTTAGAAACATTTTAGAAGTTTAATTCTATTCAAAACATGCAAGCAAGCACTCTAACAACCAGGTCATTTACAATATAATCAGTGAAACGATGCTTAAAGAGATCCATTTCTGGACAGTCTTACGGTGGCGTTCCCTTTGGGAATCTTTTTTTTAATTCCTTTTTGGAATTGTTCCTTATTTGGAATCTTTTTGGTTTCGTTCCACATTGGGAATCTTTTGTACATCTTGAGGTATTCTAGGTCTGTGACTCACTACAACAAAGGAGTCCTCGTGTGAAACTTCAGGTCTGTGGGCACCACAACAAAGAAGTTCACAGATGTTTTGCTCAACACGTATTTTATTGCGTCATTACTTGGTATGTGTAAGTGATTTTACAAGCAGTCTATCTAGAAAAATGAATACCCCTCAAATGTTTTAAGATGGAACTTAACACAACTAGCATAGAAGTATATAGTTTTATCACCATAGTATTTACTTTTCAGATTTATTGTTTTTCAGCTTACCCACACTATACACAATGATCAGTTAGTCTTTATTAAATTTGAAAACATATGTAAAAGACAAAGACATGATTTGCAATCATTTCTCTTATGTTTCTTAGGCAATACATCTCTTTTTATTTATTTATTTATTTATTTATTTATTTATTTATTATTTGTATGTGGCAATGACTCATGATCAAGGTTCATAATTGATCATACCAATGGCTTGAACCAAATGTTCAAATCTGCCTTGATCAAAGGCTTTAATAAAAAGATCAGCTAATTGGTTTTTAGTACTCACTTGAACTAACACAATTAGACCTTTTTCAGAATTATTACGTAAAAATGATATCTGATTTCAATGTGTTTTGTTTTAGAGTATTGAACTAGATTGCTTGTGATAAAGATTGCTGCAGTATTATCAATATAGATTGGGGTTTTGAGGAAGTTAAACCCATAGTCCAGCAGTTGGTATTGACACCAAAGGACTTGTGAACAACAAGCTGATGCAGCTTTATATTCAGCCTCTGCAGTTGATACGGATACATTGGTTTGGTTCTTATACTGCCAGGAAATTAGTCCTGGACCCAAAAATTGACATCCACCGGCTGTTGACTTTCTGTTTAGATTACACCCCCCATAATCAATGTCAATATATGCATGCAATTCAAAATTTCCCTCTTTGGGATACCACAAACCAAGTGTAGTTTTCCCTTTAAGGTATCTGAAGATACCTTAAAGGCAGCTTGAAGATGTGATTCGTTGGGGTTTGCTTGATAGCGTGCACACAAGCATACAACAAACATAATGTTAGGTCAACTAGCAGTTAAGTACATCAATGAGCCAATCAAGGAACGACAGTAAGTTTGATCTACAAGGAACGGTAGTAAGGTCCATGTGCAAAAGTTTAAGAGGAGTTATATTTGAATTGACAATTCTTTTACTTGTGAGATCTTTTATGTTGTTTTTCTTTTAAGCACGCTGAGCATTTATAAATGACGGAAAACATCTTTTTTGCTATTCCAACTACATGCTCATGTTTAACCAAGTTATTCATATTATTGTAGTTAGTATGACTAAGACGTCGATGCCAAAGAACTGATTCATCCTCATATGCTTTTGAAAACATACATGTCTCTTGGATATTTTAAGAAGTAGCACTCATATCCATTATGTAGATATTGTTGTTCCTTGGAGCTTTCATTTATATCCATTCTTTTGGTATCTGAAAACCTGGTTTCAAATATAACAAAATTTGTCATCAAACATCGTTTTGTATGATCTGTCACAAATTTGTGTAACACTGAGTAAGTTGTACTTCAGTTGTTCACAATAATTGACATTATCAAAATACAACAATCCATTGCTAACAGTCCCTTCACCAGTAATCCATCCACCTCCATCACCAAATGCAACATAAGATCCTCTTTTTGTTTTGTATTTATCGAGTAACTCTTGATTTATTGTCATGTGTCTTGAACAGCCACTGTCCACAATCCATAACTATTTTGAGCTTTATGTGGACGTGTTTGCACAATTAAGAAAATCAGTTAGAACGATCAACCCAAACCATAGTGGTTTTGGGTTTTCCAAATTCATCAATAATTGTTTGTTGTGCACATTGCAAACAAATGTAGTCATCATTTCAGCTTTCAGTTTAGCATATTGATTCATTAAAATTTCAAACCTATTATTCAATTCACTTGGTAGCTCATGTGATTTATTTTTATGAACATAAGGTTTAGAAATTTGTTTTGCTAAATTATAAGTTGACTTCATTTGTTTTGACACAACATGTGACAACCCGCAAATTTAGATTTAACATCGTTAACCATCTCTTCCTTATTTCGTTAAGTTTTATTAAATATAGGGTTCGTTTTGTAATTAGCTAAACTAAGTAAATAACTTTAAAACCTAAACTTAATAACCTACTATTCTATAAGGGCCAAAAGTGTAAATTTTAATTATATAAATCCAACCTAATCGATGCCCACCGTGTTATATATATACACTCGACAGACCTGCAAGTCCGTTCATCGTCGTCTCCGACATCTGGTACCTCCCCCCTCATCGTGTAGCGGTCCAGAAACAGCAGCCGTGACTTCTGTTTCCGACGATCTTCTTCGTTAATCTCCGGTACATTCGCGAACCGCAAATATGTTACAAAAATTGATCGGTTGTATGTGTGATTGTATTTATATGCGTCCATTGTAACAGCGTATGTATGTATATGATCAATGTGAAGTATGAAATTAATTAACGTGTATATATGCGGTTTTGGGTTGTATATATTGATGTGTGTGTGTAAATGTATGATATTGAGTGAGACAGCATGTACGCATATGTATATAAACATGATTTTTAAAAGGTGGATTTATATATATAGGTAGGTATGCATAGACATGTATGTATATATATTTGGATGTTGGTACAGAGGTGCATATATAGTTGTGTTTTTGTGTGGAAGTATGATCATAAAAGCCTGTATGTAGGAATGGTGTGTAGCATATAAATACTGTATGTATAGTAGTTGAGATGTATGTATCGTACATAGGTACCTGTATGCATGTATAAAAATGATCTCGTTAATATATATTTATCTGTATGCATGTATAAATGTTGAGATATGTAAAGATAGTTCGTTACGTATGAATACATGACATAGGATACTAGTATGAAGATTATACGAGTTATGCAATGATAATGTGAGTCGGGTCGGAAATATTGATATGATTCATGAAATATGTTACATGGATATATGTATATGTGTATATATGAAATTGTATAACTATGAGCATGCGTAATAATAAGTGACAAATCATCAAGCAAACCGTAGAGCGATCTAGGGTTCTAGTGTGCATTTTTGCTGTCATATTTGCAGTGCGTCTCAAAGGTGAGTTCTTTGCCTACTTTTAAACCTTTTTCGGGGAGAAAACATACAAACATTTTTACTGTGCCTTCGAGCAACTATTTTACAGCACTTTGGGTGGGCTGCATTATTACCTTTGGGTAGGGCCTTCGAGCAAGATTCTAACGACTTTCGGGCTGCATTTTTATGCCTTCGGGCGGGGCCAACTAAGGCAAGTTTTTGGTAAAAGTATAAATGCCTACGGGCAAGGTTTTATAATGGTAATTTTATTAGGGTTTATAATGCTTTACACGAATTAGAACCACATTCAAGTCCTTATAATTATTCGAGGTTGATTAATAGATGATAGTGGAGAAATTTGACTAGTACTACCGGGTTGCGACGGCACCCCACCCTTGATTGGGCATCATGCAGTGCAGATTGTCCTTAAAGGTAATGGGTCATCCTGGTTAGATGACGACAAGACAAAAGTAAGATTTGGATTTCATCTCGTCGTGTTGACAAGCAATAAGCATATGGTCTTGCAAACCGCCTAATAAAATAGATTTCGTTTAATTACGTTATAAACGGTACCTTTTATTTATATACAAATCTCATTGAACTCACCAACCATCGTGTTGACCGTTTTAACATGTTTTCTCAGGTAACTAAGGAGCTGAGCACGTAGGACATGCATGCATTGGGTCATCCTTTGGACTGTTTCAAAAACTAGATTTAATACTTACTTTATATTACTCCCTCTGTCCCATTTTAAGTGTCATGGGACCCACAACACAAAGTTTAAGAAAAAGTAGATTAGTATACATTTTTAACCTATAAAATGACAATAATGCCATTAAATTTTGTTGTCTTTTAGTCATTAAGTATCTTTTTTGTTAAATAATTAGGGGCAAAATTGAAAATTATACTTTTATACTTGGAATTGACATATAAATTGGGACAACAAAAAAGGAAAGATGGACATTTAAAATGGGACGTAGGGAGTATTAATTTGGTTTATTTTCTTGTGCGCGAGAGTTTGCGTACCGGATTTATTTATGCTTTCGCTAAATGTTGGTTTTAACATTTAAACTCTGAATTTTGTTTATTTAATTAATTAAACATTTTGTTAAATGTTTCAGTGTTAACTGTAACTAATGGCTTTAGATCTTGGTATGTCACACGGCTAACTGATACTCCGTTTGTGGAAATTTGAAGGTGTGACACAACATGAGATGGAGCAGGTTCATCAAGAAATTATTTAATCAAATTTCTCTTGATATTTCCTGTGAATGAGGATGAGATGCAAGTCTTTAAATCATTTTCATGTTAGAATTAACAAATTGTTTTTTGGAATCTGCGATGAACCATTCATTCTCATGTTCCTTAGAGTCCAGGAATCATAAAAATCTTTATCACTTTCAAATGACACAGATTTCTTTGATTAAATCCTCTTATGAGGTTTGCACTCTCACTGTAATAACACTCTTCAGTGTTATGATTCACTAGACCTCAAATCTCGCACCACTTATTAAAGTAACAATCATCAACATAGTGATTGGTCATATCACAAATGTGAAAATTCTCTGAAAAGTAGCAATCTTTGGTATTGTGATTTGATTTCTTGCATTTTTCATACCAAAGTTTTGTGGTTTTGTCATAGATTTAAGATTTAGCACTTTGGGACAATGTTGATTCTTGTGAAGGTTTCAGAATTGTTTTTGGTTGAAACACATGTTTTGATTTGAACACTTTTTTTGAATTAAGTTTGCATTTGAACTTATGGCAACAAAAGCAACTTTGTTAGATTCAGAAACGTTAGAGTTTGATTTCTTTTTCTCTTTTGTTTCTTTTTGATTTTCTTCTTATGTTCAGATTTAGCAGCGGAATTTTCAGGATCATGACATGTTGTCAGATCAGAGACAGATTTTAACTTAATTTGAGATTTCTTTGCTTCTTGTTTTTTCAAATATCTTTTGAAATGTAGATTGTCAAACCCATAACATTCACTTTGTTCACCATTTTGGTCATTGTAAATCATTTTAATTTGGCCTTTTTGTCTTAACTCTATCCTCTCTTTGACATCCTCAACAAAGAAATTTGAGTATTCACTGTTGATGGATCACCCTTTGAGTTTACAAAACCATTGAACTTTTAGTTTGAAGATAAACCATTTTTGTTTTAAATTTTGATTTTGGTTCATATTGACTTGTTTTCACAGGGTGACCATCTTTCAATTTTTCAGCATCATGTTCAATTTTAACTTCTTTGTTGATTTTAGAACTTTTAGAAACATCAAATTAATATGAATTTTGAACAAAAGATTTTACTTTAGCTTGAGCTTCAGCTGAGTAATCATGAGGATTAAAGTCATAGTAACTTTGTAAGCCACTTGTGAAAAACCCAAACCATTCCCATTTTTACCTTCCTTTTGACTTGCAATAAATTTTTCCATTTGATCTTTTGTTGACATCAGTTGTTCATATTTCAATTTATATGTGTATGCCTCCAATTAACATTTTGCAAAAGATTCCTCAAGAATTGTTATGGAAGTTTTTAAGATTTGTTCTTGTTCTTTTGATTCTTTGAGATCATTAGTTAAAGATTTTATTTTCTTCTCAAAATCCTATTGTTCCTCTTTTGTTTTCTTGTGACTTTTAATCTCAGCTTGCAATCTGTCATTCACAATGAAAGAATGAGTTCTGTAATGTGTTACCTCATCTAGTCATGCTTTAGAACACACATTCTCTTTCACATCATCAGGAAGTGGTGGATACTTACTTGTAACATCTTTAGACTCTTGCATCTTTTCTACATCCAAAGTCTGAACCATTAAAGCAAATTCCTTTTCTATTTCAGCACCATATGCACTCCAGTCAACTTCTCCATCATAAGTGATACACATTGCTTTGTTGTTTTCAGATTAACTGTTGGATGTGGAAGCTTGATTTGAACTCCAAGTGTTTTGAGTAATTTTTGCAACAGGATTATTGCATTCTCTTGAAAAGTGTCCATACAAATTATACTTGAAACATCTCACTTTGGATTTATTAAATCCAAACTTCTTATTCAAACTTGGCTTGTTAAAGTTTCTATTTGATTTCATCTGCCTTTGAGTTTTATATGCCATCATGACCATATTCCATTAAATATCCATTTCTTATACATCATCTAGATTCATATCATTTAAATGTTGCACCATCAGTTCCATAGGAGTCAATTGACTTCCTAAATAAGCTTGAAAGCTTGCAGTAAATATAGTGTAAGCAGCTTTGTGTTCTTCTGATTTCAACAAAATGTTAACAACATCCTCGGCCTTTTCAACATTTATAGTTTTGAAATTTTCTTTTGGAGTTTCAGCTTGTAACTCTTCATTGAAATCACCCATAACTGCATTTTCAGTAGAGCTTGCAAAGAAACAATCTCCTTGAAAATGATTATCAACTTTGTCAATTTCTGCAGATACAAATGCATGAGCTTGATGACTTGATTTCTCACCTTTAAAGATGTATTGATCCATCTCTTTCTTTGACATTAAATTTCTGGATTGTTCATCCATAGCTAAAGACTCAATTTTGGTAACTATGTAATCCAAATTTTATGAATCCAAAGATATGGTTTGCTTGAGTGTTGTAACAGTGTGTTTCCAACTTTCTGACAGTGAATGTAGCAATGTCAAATTGATATCTTCTGTATTAGTGGGAATCTCCATAGCTTCCATTTCAGTCACCAACTGTACAAATCTGTTCAGATGTGAATTTATGGATTCACTAGGTAATGTAGAAAACATTTCTAACTGTCTTTTAAGTTTTGCTTCTTCATGCTTTGAAATTCTGTTCCACCTTCACACATTTGTTGTAGAATCTTGTACAAAGAATTTCCGGTGACATACTTTTTAGTTCTGGTTAAGAAAGCCAATGGGATTGCCATGGTCAAATATGAGTATGCCTTGAGATCAATTGCAAATTTTCTGAGATCTTCCTTAAATTCATCACCTTCCAATTCCTCTATAGGTATAACCTTCATTCTATCCTTATATGCATTGTATTTGTATTTATCAGGATTTGAAGATTGTCTTGGTTGAGGACCATTTGCAATAGACCTCCACAAGTTATGATCAATTGTGTTTAGATGATTTCTGAATCTGATTTCCCAACCCTTAAAGTCAGCTCTTGTTTGAAGTAGTGGAACTTTAGTAGCATAATCAAACCCATTGTCGTTATTTACCATTTTGAACACTTTGTTAATGTTTTAACAAAAATCTATCGATCTGCGGACAATAGTATCAATTTGCGAACAATAGTGTCAATTTACGAACAACAGTGCCAATTTGCAAACAACAGTTTCAAATTGACAGTATCAATCTGCTAACAACAATGATTTAGACATTCAACAAATTAGTGTTGAAACTATTTGAATTTGAAACACACAAATTTTAATGTAGAACATTCAACAATTTGATCTGTGAATAGCAGTATTCTTCAAATCAATCTGCGAACAGCAATAGTAATCACAATCGATGATCAACTAATCGAGAAGATCAAAATAAGATAAAACACAGATGATTAGAAAGAAAACACAAGGAAATTGCATAACAGTTGGATCTAAATCTGTGAACACTATCATGACTTCAACGATATACGAACATCATATCTAAGATTTTGTTATGAATTGAATTGAAATTAAGATCAAAAGATGTATGAAACACTAAGGAATGTTTGTTGACACTCAATTTCAACAAAACAAGATTAAAACAATGAATTCAGAATGATATACGATGAACAGTTCGCAATATCACCAACACACTTTTCGATCATTCAAATTCATCTTTTGAGTAATTTTTCTGGTTGCATTCGATTCTAAAAGTTGAAAGGATTTAACAAAGAACAATTAGAACAGATTGAATCGGTTTGAAGATTCAGAATGTTGCTGAATAAACAGATTCAAGTCAATTCAAACAAAGTTTGAGTACAACTCAACCAACAACTCTGATACCAATTGCGGACCAGGTCTAGAGCTATGAATCTATTAACATATAATCAACAAACATAATCACAATCAAAGTATAATATCAACTAACAAATCAACACAAAGAAATCACTGATACATTCGAATTGTATTAGATCAAGTGGTTGAGAGTACAAACTATGTGGAAATGAAGCGTGCACATAAAATGAACTAAGAACACCTATTTATACTACTACAAGTCCATACAACATGTTAACAAACAAAATAAACAAACACTTAAGTTGATGTGCGGATAACAATTGTTTGATCTGAAATTAAGACTGATGCTTACCAAATTGAAGATCCAACAGTATTGACATATCGGTGCTAAACACGATGCAAGACGTTGATATTAATATACAATGGGGGAGTATTGTTGGACCTGAATTGTAGTATAATATTATCAACATAGTCAAAGTCAACAAAAGTCAACGTCAACGGTCAAAGTCAACGCAAAAGTCAAGACGACGCG
>JAOYNQ010000001.1:5216657-5228084 GCA_026259685.1 Tagetes patula
TCAACAAAGTAGAGAGCTTTCTCAACGCCATGTGACAAAAAGAGCAAAGAAACTCAAACTAAAGGTATGATAGTTATTGGCTAGTACTTTTGTAAACACTGTGCAACGCTAACACGTACAATGATAGCATGTTGACATCATGTTATTTTCATCTTAGTATCTTGTAGTTCTCTAATGAAAGGTATGATATACAGTTTTCTTGATGTTAATGTTTTTCTTCTTACATTTCAGGAAGAAGAAATAAAACTGAAACCTGTGATTGCATTTGATGTCGGTATGTTGTCTATGGAATCATGTTATGTTCTGTGTCTTTTATTTTTGGAAACAAAAGATAACTTCAATATAGCTTTGGCATGTCACAATACATGCTTAGTTTGCAACAGTCTTAATTCGTAGGAAAAAAAACTTAAAAGATTTGTGTTTCTCTGAAACCTCATTTTTAGTTTGTTACCAGGAGTATATTTTTCCCTCAAGCAAATAAAGTACTGTAACTATATGGTATTAATATAGTCCAAGTTATGGCTTCTTTTAATCTGAATTTGTAATCCATTGAGTTCTGAAATTATATAGAGCAGTATCGAAGCTGAGTATCTGATGTTTTGTTTGTGCTAATTTATTAGCTGAAATTAGGGAAAGGGATTGGTCCAATGTAGTTACTTGCCATATGGATACACCACATGCTTATGTTTGGAGGCTACAAAATTTTGTTCTTGGTGAGCATATACTGACACCTAAGAAAAGTCAAGCTCCGGTGAAGGTTAGCAATCTATGCCACTTGTCAGTGTTTAGTTTACTACAATAATTTGCAACACAATCTGTTTCCTTACTACTACATAAAGAGAATATGTTACTGCTATTTTTGGTGAAATTACGTCTGTGTAAAGGTGGTACCATTTACTTATGACCGGGTCGATCTGGGTTGTGTTTTAGTTCAAACAGGTCAAAGCAAAAAGAAATAACCAAAAGGTGAACACGCTAAAAGTGAACCCAAATATATGTTTTATGCATTCAGCCTTCTAATTTTTTATTCATTGAATAAGATTAAATAATATTGGTTTTGTAGTACAACATGACTAATTCATATGTTGTATTAAGGATGGGCCAAAAAGTGTTAACTGCTATGCTATCAAAAGCCACCTGGGTCTAGGCCCTAAAAACGTGTGAAAACTTAGGTTCGGCCAACACTTGTAAAATCCAGGCAATTTTTGCAATTTCTGACCAAATTTACTTAAAAACATGTTATAGTGGCCCGGAACCAGCCTAAACTAGCCCTAAAAATGGTATGTTTAGGCTATGCTCCTTGCCTATCTCGGACCCTTGCTTTTTAATTGCCTTGCCCTTTGCCCAAAGCTTACTCTTTGTGCCTTGAGTGCACCTTGCGCCTTCAACAAGTATGGTGTAGTGTCAACTCAACCAAACGTCCCAACCCAAACATCTTAGACCTGTTACCCACCATAGGAACCCTTTGATCTTAAGCCTTTCATTATTAGTATATTTCTTGCTGGTATATTTTCTTGTATTCGTTTGAGGCGCATCATATCTTGGTGCATATTTATTCTGAACTATTTTATTTCTCGCTAATATATGTAAGAAATGCATTTAGATAAGCATTTTATTTGATGACAGGCCTGCACTATCAGTTCATGTGGCAACTTTGCTATATTAGGAACTGCAGGGGGTTGTATTGAAAAATTTAATCTTCAGTCAGGCTCTAGCCGGGGGTCTTATATTGACGATTCAGAAAAAGAGACCGCTCATGATGGAGAGGTGGTTGGTGTTGCTTGTGATTCTACAAATTCACTATTGATCAGTGCAGGATATAATGGGGATATAAAGGTATGAACACTTCCTGGAAGTCATGATTTAGTTTTTTTTTGTTGCGACAGTAGTAAGGTCCTAGGTTTATCTACCTTTTATCTGTATCTAATTATATATCTTGTTTTAGGTGTGGAGTTTTAAAGGTCGTGAGTTGAAATCCAAGTGGGAAATTGGTTGCACTGTCGTTAAGATCATTTACAATCGTTCCAATGGTATCCTTGCTATAACATCTGCCTTTTCTTTTTGTTATAGTACACTCACATACCAATGAAGATTAATAACAATTCAAATGTGCTAAATTTGCCATCATTAATGACGACAATTTTTCAATGATTTCAGGTCTTTTGGCTACTGTAACGGATGATTTAGTTATCCGTATGTTTGATGTGGTGGCATTAAAACTGGTTAGAAAGTTTGAAGGTCACACTGATAGAATCACAGACATTTGCTTTAGTGAGGATGGAAAATGGCTGATGTCATCAAGTATGGATGGCACTCTCAGAATTTGGGATGTCATTTTAGCAAGACAGATTGATGCAATACATGTTGATGTACCTATTACTGCTTTATCTTTGTCACCTGACATGGATGTTTTGGCAACTACTCATGTTGACCAGAATGGAGTCTATCTATGGTAAGCCACTTCTTTGTTTGACATGTTGAAATGATTAATGACCTGTTTGACCATTCTAATATGTTACAAAAAAGTTGTTTAATTTTGGTTCAGTTGATTTCTCTATGTGTCAATATTCAAGAATTGCATAGATATTTGATAAGTGACCAGACAGTGTCACAGAAGTTTTTGCCAAATTAAACATTTTAATTTTTAATGGATGGTAGAAACAAACTAATTTCTGCAGCCTCTGATTTCAAGTTAAATGCTCGGGTCGATCTAATAAAAGTGGTAGTTTTTGGCCAAAATGGACAAAACTGGGTAATTTGTTTTGAAGTTTGTTAGTATGAAAAATGCTTAAGGTTTACGAGTAGAGTTTGGTCGAGTCAGGTTGGATCTACCCAGAAACATTTTTCCTTGGCTTTTCTCTTTGAGGTTTACAAAATGTTAAAATTGTTGGTATATGATTACAAATTTTTCTATTAAAACAAGTCTAAATTTTTTAGTATAAAATGATTTAGGCGGTCAGCATTTTAATCTTTTATCTCATTATTTTTGGTATTAAAATTTAAATTGTAACGTTTTAGATTACATCTAGTATACTGGTTATTATGAGACAAAAAAGGGACTTTTATAAATCGAACTGGACCTGCTTTAACCTTTTTAAAACGCTCCTTTTCTACATGAACCACTTTGACATGCTAGCAAACCTGCTTATATTGTCACTTCGCTTGTAAGGCAAGTTAAAATTCGATTTTTTTTGGGTTTTATAGGGTAAACCAGGCAATGTTCTCCGGAGCCACACAAATTGGTTCTTATGGAAGTGGAAAGGAAGTTGTGAATGTAAAGTTGCCTTCCATTTCTTCTGGAGGAGAGGCTCCTAAAGATGATGCTGATTCTGATAGGCCCGCTTTAACCAGTTCTCAACCTCAGGCCCAGCCCACAAATCACACTCCATTGCTCGACCAACAGATCCCAGATCTGGTCACACTGTCATTGCTTCCTAAGAGCCAGTGGCAAAGTTTGATCAACCTGGATATCATAAAGGTTCCCACTCTTAACACAGCATACTACATCAACTAGCTTAAGATATCTTGTTTGATGTGATGATGATAAATAGTTATTTTGCACTTTTCAGGCCCGGAACAAGCCCATTGAGCCTCCAAAAAAACCTGAAAAAGCACCTTTCTTTTTACCTTCTATACCATCCCTCTCGGGAGAGATAGTATTCAAGGCGAGTGAACCAACTGATGAAGAAAAGCCGACACAAGATAATATAATTACCAGATTTACAGATTTGCCCTCATCACCGTTTGTACAGTTTCTGCACTCGTCTGTTGAGATGAAAAACTGTAAGTGAAGAGTGGGCCCATTATCGTTTCATAATGAGAATTTGTTTCATAATATGACATTTTCATAATTCTCCTGATTTTACAATACAGATGAGGCGTTTACAGATTATCTCAAAAGTCTGTCGTCTTCAACACTGGATGTGGAACTAAGGATGCTTCAGATTATCGATGATGATGAGGAACAAGAACCTGAAAAGAGACCAGAGTTGACTATCCTTGAACTTTTACTCGACTATTTTATACATGAAATTTCGCACAGAAACAACTTTGAATTCATGCAGGCTCTGATTCGATTGTTCTTGAAGGTTTGAACTTATATTCTACCTGTTTACTTACAAATGAATTAATTTATGTTGTGTTTTTTCTATTAAGAAATAATTAGCATAAAAGTCTTAGGTAAAACCTTTAATTTAAGGCTATATTTGGTGCATACAACCCTTTGCATAAAAATAAATTAATGTTGCTTTAATATCATTATATCCAAATAATGTAATTTGTATTTTTGGTGGGTTTTGAGTTGATTTTAACATAATATGGTGTTTGTTGTTGGCAGATACATGGTGAAACAATAAGAAGACAATCCAAGTTACAAGCCAAGGCACAAAAGCTTCTAGAAGCACAATCTGCTGTTTGGCAAAAGTTAGATGGGTTATTTCAGAGTACCAGGTGCATGGTCACATTTCTTAGCAACTCACAGTTTTGATCATGTTTAAATAGATAAGCTTTTTTGCGGCCTTGAGGACGATGAAAACGTCTCGAGGAGTGTAGAAATTAGTTTTGTAAGAATATGAGCGTGTACCTTGAATTTGTACTTTCAGAGTTGCTAGACACGACGTCATGCATATTTTACTTACCGAGATAGTTTCAGAAAAGAAGAGACTAATTAAGGGCAATGTGTTCTTTTCTGTGACCATTAGCTGTGCTGGTCTTGGTTCACCTGACTTTGATACCACTCATTTATAGCAATTTAGCAATGCAGGTTTGTCATCAACCCGAATCTGGTTAGCCGCCATTCCCTCCTAGGTACCTTGTTTTCAGCTCATTGAGTCATTTCACACTTGTCTTGCATTGGTGTAACTCGCCATTTTTAACTCCATGTCTTCAGATAGGCTTTGATTTCTCTGGGTTCGATTCAGCCCCTCCTCCCTCACATCATACATGTCTACAATCGTCTCAACTATTGATGAATCTTGTTCGAGTCTTCTTCCACCGACCAAGATAACAAAGCCACTGCCCTTCCCGTTAGACATGACCGTTAGACAAAAAGCCGTTTTTGAGTGTCTTCACGCATCACATGTTCAAGAGTTTCTTCTGGCTAAGCCAGCATATGTCGTCAATTGAGTATTGAACTGTTCTTAAGTACCGCCTGATGGTTCCCATTTTTCCATATGATGAGATATGTCTTATTTGTCGCAAGGTGTGTTTGGACTTCTTTGGTAAGCACGCAGTACATTGTGGAGAGCTTTTAGTGTTTAAGTACCGACATGATTTAGTCAAGGGCATTCTTTTTGACATATTCAGGCGAGCCGGGGTTTAGGTTAGAAAGAAGCACCTGCGAATTTTCTGACCGACCCGTCAGACGGTAGATCAACATTCAGACCGGCTGACATTTTGATATTTGGATGGACATGTGGTAAACATGCTTGTGTGGATTTAACATGTTTTGGCCTTTGGGAAATGGTGTTTTTAGGGTGGGGCAAGCTGCTACTTGCAAAGTGGCCAAACACGAGAAAACATGCATTGATAACCTGAGGTTATGGATGTACTTAATCGAGTCTAATGGGTTATGTATAACTTAGTTATAACCCCGAGATTAATGAATGCAGTGTTTGTATACTTGGTTTTGCTATAAAAAAAGGGCTATCGACGCAACTTGTTGTCATTTTTCCTTTGGTTTCAATGTAAATAACTTTTATGATGCTAAAAAAAATTGTACACTGATTAGAAATAAGCTATAAGAAAATTCAAATGTTAAATTGATACATTATATTTACAAGAATTTCACTAAAAGATGTTGTCTATAGTTAAATGCAAATGTAAGTTCACTAAAAATCAAACTTTTAGCATATGGAAATAAGATATTCACATTCCCGTTTACCAACGGTCATAATGCCGTTGGAATTTTTTTAACTTTTTTTTATTTACAAATTGATCCTAATCTATATAATATTTCAGAGTTTTTGAGGGGTAAATTTGAGAGGGAAAACTTTTTGACCAGTCAAATTGGGCTTTAAAACTTCATCGCTATTTATGGCAACTCCCACTCAATGATTTCAAATCAATTGTGCTCTATATTTTTGGTAATACGTTTGTGGTTTCAATCAATCCAGTTGTTGAAGCTTTATTTATTGTTTCGTTTCTTAAATAAACTCTAATTTCAAATTCAATATGGTGTACCAGTATTCGATTTTGATAGCATGTTCAATCAATCCGGTTGTTAAAGTTTTATTTATTGTGTTTTATATTTTCGATTTTTACCCTTTTATTTATGTATTTTAGATTTATTCCGTGTGTATACACGGGTTTTAAACCTAGTGTGTTAGTATAAAATAAGTAGTAAATGTTTTGGTTCAATTACAACATTCCAAAATACTCTCTACTCTAATCTCTTAAAAACGTTCACATAATATTGTTTCGTTCAAAATGGCAACTGGTATGTCTCATTTTTCGACTAATGTTGGTGCTTCTACAAGCAACGATGTGTTCGGATTATTCCAACGAAGTGGACCCAAGATATATGGAAACACTACGATATATGTGAGTTGGCCTCGGGTGTTCAAAAGGCGCGTTGCAAATATTGTGGTAAATTTTACCAAAAAGATGTTGCAAAGAGAAGGTGTTCCCGGTCTTCGATAGCATATGGTGGAAACATGTTTGTTTACAATGACGATGCAGTTAGGAAGAAATTTGGCAATTTGGTGATGAGAAAAAGTATTTTGGCCATTTTGACAACGAATAATTAACTCGGGTTATTCAAAGAACTCTACAACCGCATTACACCCATGTAAGTCGTGCTACTCTTAGATAGGAGTAACACGGTTGTAGAGTTCTTTGAATAGCCCGAGTTAATTCTTTGCTGTCGAAATGGCCGAAGGCAAGCTTTTTCTTATCACCAAATTGCCAAATTCCTCCCGAACCTCATTGACATTATACACAAACATGTTTCCGGATATCGTAGACGAGTTTGCATCTTTTTGGTAAAATTTACCACAATATTTGCAACGCGCATTTTGAACACCCGAGGCCAACTCACATATATCGTAGTGTTTCCATACATCTTGGGTCCGTTTCGTTGGAATAATCCGAACAACATCGCTGCTTGTAAAGCACCAACATTAGTCGAAGATTGAGACATATCGGTTGCCATTTCAAATAAGACAATATTATGTGAATGTTTTTAGAAGATTAGAGTAGAATTGAAAGTGTTTTGAAGTGGTGTAATTGAACTAAAATATTCACCATCTATTTATACTAACACATTAAGATCAAATTGCAAATTAAAAAAAAAACGGTAAGAAATTCCAACGGCATTATAGCCGTTGGTAAATGGGAATGTGAATATCTTATTTCCATGTGCTAAAAGTTTGATTTATAACATTTGATTTTTAGCAGTTGATTTCTTAATCAAATGACATTTTAGGCCTTCAACTCTTCAAGCAAGTAAAAAAAACTGATTTTTTCACCAATTAAAAACCGGATAAAAATCAATTTTGTTTTAAACTAAATAAAACCTGAATTATGGAAAACTGAACTTGATTAAAAAAAACCAGTTATTTTGTCCATGTCTACTAGTCATCCGTTTACTACACAAACATACAGATCAATATTGTTTGAGGCTACTATGGTTTCGGCTCTGATACCAAATGTTGGTAGAGAGGTCATCGTTTGATAGAACACAACGAAAAAACCTCTATAATCAATCAAACTAAACTGAAAGAAAAAAATAGATGGTGAACAAACTTTGTTCAACTCTTTTTATGGTTTCGGCTCTGATACCAAATGTTGGTAGAGAGGTCATCGTTTGATAGAACACAACGAAAAAAAACCACTATAATCAATCAAACTAAATTGAAAGAAAAAAAAACAGATGTTGAACAAACTTTGTCCAAGTCTTAATTTTTAGTTGATGAGCCAACTTTACAGTCAAAGCCATGAACTGCTAATCTGCTGACCCGTGAACAAATCCGATTAACACAACAAACTAGGCCTGGCCGCAAGCGCTACTAATCCACCCTAGTCTAACACTCAAACGGAACAATTTACACATGATCGCGCATTTAACTGTTTTTGTCCATATTAAATAGCATACCAAAGCTTAGTTATAAACACTAGCTGTATTGTTTGTTTTATGGTCATGTGATTTGTTATTCAAATGCAACATAATAAATTTCATTGCATGTTTACCAAAACATTGAGCCAAAAAACTACATGGTTTTCTTTCCATACAAAAACTAACAACTTCATTGACAATAACATCACATCTAATGTGCTTAAGAATCACTTAAAAAAGCATAATGATCAAGCCACGCGTACACGAGCGTAGAAAATTCTTCAGGCTTGTTGAATGCAACTGAATGACCAGCTCCCTACATATTTCAAAACAAGCTTCTGTTTTGTTACTCATCTTTTTAACAATATCGGCTATCAACATATTGTTCGTTTCTTACCTTAACAGTTGCATACGTTAACGAGTATCCATTCTTTCCATATGTCATTTGATATCTACATAAACAATGAAGCATTACTTTGTATGGTTAGTTTGCATTGAAGCATGATATAGCACATGAGCATGAAATACTAGGAACAAATATTGAGCTCACCCCGCGACTTGAGTTTCAACGAACCATGGGTTCCATGGGCTTTCAATTGGAACACCAAGAGATTTTATCCATTCTTCTGTTCCCACATATGGAAATGTCATATCATGATCACCGCTGCCAGTTGAAATTTTTCGAGAAAGTTAATCACATACACGCTCACGAGTCACGATCAATCTTTTATATATGATTTTCTAATATTTACAAAGCTTTTGATTTATTGACGTAATTATCTCATCCTATTGCTAAGATTTGTTAGTACCTGATAATCAGAACCTGACAATTTCGCGTAACAAGTTGTTTATGGTAGACAATAGTGCTAAAGATGTCATAGGAGTAACATGTTGTGTCATTTTTCTCAAAATAGTAATGCATTGTTTCATTGTTTTTCTTCCATGTGTCTATTTTTCCCTGCACAAAAACAACAAATTGATATATACTTGTTAAACAAACAATATGATTGAAGTACACATATTAACATGTTGAAAGAAGTGTTGTAATATAAGGTTGACTAAACTTGATCTTTTATCTCATATTTGAATTTAATGATGAATCAAGATGCTCTTAATTGATAAGTGATTAATTGTATACTATAGACATCATCAAAATCTTCAAAAATATTATTCATCAAGTGTCATGATATTAAGGCCTTTGCGATGATCCGGTTAAATTATCTAGGATTAGTACATTACCCGCTCAACGTGACCAAATTAAAAACAAAATATTTAAGTGACTTAATTGAAACATGTGTTAAAATTACTTAAATTTAAAAAAAACAAACCCTTTTAAAAATTATACTTTAGATCACTTAAAACATACACTTATGCTAAAAAGCCTAAAACAATTTCAAAATCATCCTTCTTTTTTTTTTCTTTTTCTTTTTGGATCACAATATCATCAACAAATACATACTTAGGAAAATAAATGTGTTGCTATATATTAACACATACCTCACGAACATGAAGAGCTTTTTGAACTTCCTCATCATTACCCCAATCTTCTATAATCACATTAGTAGCTGCCTATAAATTAGAACAAATTTGCAACATGATCATCATATTTCATCATCCAAACATTTCTGTTATATTATGAAAACATGCTTATGAGAGAGAGAGATCTTACAACACATGGTGGCTCCGGATCAGCGTCGTCACATAGTGGCTCCAATATATTTTCTAAGTTAATTCCGCTTGTGCACTGAAATAAGGAATTTGAAATAATTTTGATATGCATACTAGAACTCGAAAATTTCATATCAAAAGTAAGCGCGTATGCATGTGTACCTCATCAAATCGTTGAAGGTTATACGAACAAAGAGCATTATTCGGATTATTGTATATGTAGTTACCACCACAAGTTTCTTTTCCAGACTGAAATAAAACACCGACGAAACAATGTGAAAAGGTATGTTACTTGCATAATGTGTTGATATATACGCACATATTTTTGGTTATGTACCTTGTAGACATCATCTGGTATAAGTGCAAGCCGATGAGCGAACTCAAATCTTGAATTAAAATCAGAGAATTTGTCGGTGAGAGGGCTAATAATCAGGTATCCCTATATAGCGCGAAACAAAATATTAATATAGCTTGTATTGGAAAATTGGAATTGTGACTAAAGTATGCACTATATTTACTTTAATATTCAACTGTGGTTGATTTCCAGCTTCATTGCCTGCAAAATTTGAGAGAAATAATGTTGGACATGTCTCAAATTCTAAATAAACATTGCACAACTCTCTCTATTATTATTGTTATTATATTTAAAGGATGAAGTGGGTAAACATTCAAAGACTTGTACAATCTAATTGCACTAGAAAAACAGGTCTTAATTAATAATAGGTGAATTAGCATAGAATAATCACTATTAAAACCTGTTGACTGAAAATAATCCTAATCACGTTTTTCCCCTACAGTGGTCATAAGTTTTCACTATTTTGCCTAGAATGATCACACATTAAAAAACACTTAATATTGTTAACTTATTTTCAAATTTCAAGCTCAACTAATATTTGAAGCAAAGACTTTGACTTTTGCGAACCCACTACTAAAAAAATGAGTCTATTGCAATCGTTCTATAACTTTTTTGGAACAATTTATTTTTCAAAACAGTTACATTAGACCTAATGCAACGTTTTTGTTACCTATTGCAACTCTTTTACAAAGAATTGCGGTTGTACTTGAAAAAAAAGTTGCATTTTGTAAAAAAATATTGCTTTTATGTAACAAAAAAGTGGTAAATAGGTTTAACACAACTTAGACCTTTATCTTTTTGGTTCACTAATTAGTTGAATAGGCTTGGGATAGAAATTGTAATTGTTACCTTTGTATGCTTCTAAAGTAACCATTGGTACAAGAATGCCCATGTATGATATCCCACTTATGTATAGTTGATGATTCATAAACTTTGGGTTCTCCACAATCCACTGTTAGTTAAACACAAATTAATAATAAAAGATATTAAATCTAATAACTATTTTATAATAAATTCATCAAATAATAATAATAAAAATAAATATAATGCAAATAATAATAATAATAATAATAATAATATATCTTATGATATACTTACTTTAGTAAGAAACTGATAACTAAGTAAAGCTAAAATAGAATCACTACTCTTTGTCCCCTCATAAGTTGTGGCATATGAAAACCCTACACCGGCTGGACAATCGATGAATATTACATTAGCCACCTACACAATTTCAAAATTCTTTATATTAATCCACAATATATAGTAATAATAATAACTAGGTGGAGACGATTTCTTGCGCGTTGCGCAAGAGGTGTTTGTACAAGTATTCGGTGGTATATATAAAAGGAGC
>JAOYNQ010000001.1:5244844-5257412 GCA_026259685.1 Tagetes patula
AGTTGTTGTGTTTTTATTAGTTATAATTTGTGTTTTATATTTAATGAATTATTAAAAGTTTTAAATAATTGAGAAATAAAAAATTAAAAAATGATGTGGGGTGATGTGGGGTGGATACCAGGTGATTTGGGGTGAATGTGGGATGGAGTAAAAAGTGTGGGGTGATGTGGGGTGGTGAGGGGTGGACTCCCCTCACCCTAAACACAATATGACATATTGACATAATAGTAAATAGTTGTACTTTAAATAGTAGGTCGAATATATATTAGTCTTTGTCTTATTTTCAAATTACTTCCACTTCTTTAAATGTCCATAACTTTTATATGCGACATTATTTTTTAATAAAAGTTTCACAAAAAAAGAGTGTTTGTTTATCTTTAAAATGCATATAGTATTGATTTATAAAATACAAACTAGTTTTTTTTCACATTTCAGCTCATTTTGTTATTTTATCGGGTCATTGTGTTATTTAATCAGATCATTGTGTTATTTCTTCTTGTCATTATGTTATATTATGTCATTGTGTTATATTATAACTTGTTTTCGAATACAAACTACGGGGCATTTTGGCAAAGCTAAATGGTTAAGTCTGAATGGTTAAGAGGTCTGAATGGTTAAGATGTCTGAATGGTTAAGTGCTAAATGATTAATATGTTCTGTTTGGTTGGACATCTGAATGAAATTTTTAAAAATTTTGTTTCATTCATTTTGTCCCACGTTGGAGTGGAGACACAAACATTGTTAGTTTATATATGCAAGCATTCATGGCATGTTAAGTTCTTGTGTCATGTTTTACTCTAGCACATACCCGCGCGCAGGTGGGGCTTGGTTTGAATTTCTTCACATAATGTGATGACCTACGGACACGAATGCAACTCAAAAAACCCCGGGCCCGTGCGGGGTCAGTTTTTTAACCCGTACATTTTTTTTACCCTATTTTTGTTTTTTAACTCGTGCCTTTTTTTATCCTAGTCGCTAGCTTGTCGCTCACTTGTCACCTCTCGTTGCCGGCCTTCATTCAAACCATCAGCAGCCTCATTCAGACTTGAGCCAAATCTGATTCGGTCAGACTTGCAAGGTCTGACTCGATCAGACGTGTTACGCCACCCAAACAGTCTGAATCTGAGCCAAACTCTGAATCGGACAGATTCAGAGGCTGGACAGACACAACCAAACAGCCCCTAAAACATACATAATAACACAATATGTCAAATCTTATACTCACTCCGTCTCATTAATTTAATGATTTTTTTTGCTTGTCATTTGACAAAAATACCCATTGATAATAAACATTATGTGGGTTCATCATATTGCTTGTTTTATGTTATTAAAGGTAAATTTGGAAATTTACCAATAAATTTTAAAAGTAGACACTTTGAATGAGACAACTAAAAAAGAAAAATATTGACACTTATAATGGGATGAAGGGAGTAACTTGTGTTTGTTTTTATGGTGCAATTTTTAGAAAAATAACGTTGTATATAAAAGTTATAGACGTTTAAAAAGCGTGTGAACTTGAAATATGAAGACATTAATATTACATTTCCATCTAAATTTAAAAGAATGTCACATGTAATCATCTCATGCTTTTTAGACTTTACACAAAATTTAGACTTTTTAGTAAAACTTCACTCCTTAAGTTAAACCAAAATACACAAGAATGACTTCCCCAATCTTGAAACTAGAGGTGAGCACTTCGGGTTCGGACAAAAAATAACTGAAGAACCGAACCATGGAACATAACCAAACCGAATAATCTCAAACTGGTTCGGTTCTCGGTTCATATAATTGTGAGTAAATGATTCTCGGTTCGGTACATGAAATAGTTTTATAAAAATGGTGAGATTGTTTTCACCTCTACGAAATAGGAAACCCAACAGAACCAACATGAAGATGAAGACTTTTGCGGTTGAACATGTGCATGTGTTGATCTAATTAATTATGTCTCATTGCAAGATACGATCTTGCATTTTATAAACATAAAGTCTCCATTAGTTGTAAGATCGTGCACATATAAAATAAATAAATACCCTTCAATTTCAACACCGCCACCTCTCATGCCCATCTCATCATACGTACTAACGAAATTGCACACAAGTTTCCTTCTTCTCTATATAAATTTCAACCACATAACACACATTTTCATCATCCAAAATCCCACTTCTTCTCACTTTCAAACTCAAAAATGGCGAAAATTGTATCGCTTTTGCTTGCATTCAACTTCGTTTTCACGTGTGTTCTTGCTACTGCCACTCCATTCGAAGGTACGTTTCATTTTCTTAAACATAACACATAAGTTTTTATTGTTTTAAGCTGTCAAACTAATGAATGTGAACAATTAATACAAATATTCGTACTAGATTTTGAACAACGGTTGGCATAACGAAAATATTGTTGATGGTGTTTCACTCAGGTCTCTTACCAAACGGAAACTTTGAAGAACCACCAAAGGCGACGGATGTTAAGAAAACAGTATTGCTTGGTAAGAACTCGTTACCAAAATGGGAAACCAACGGCCTAGTGGAGTACATCCATGGCGGGCCTCAGCCTGGCGGGATGTATTTTCCAGTAGCCAATGGTGTCCATGCAGTGAAGCTCGGGAACGAAGCCACAATCTCTCAAACTATACCTGTGAAAGTCGGGTCTTTGTATGCTGTGACGTTCGGTGCTTCTAGAACATGTGCACAACAACAAGTGTTGAGGGTGTCAGTGCCTCCACACACTGGTGACTTGCCGCTGCAGACATTGTACTGCAGCGACGGTGCAGATGTGTACGCTTATGGGTTCAAAGCGAATTCCACCAATGTGAGGTTAACATTTCAAAACCCCGCGGTACATGAAGATCCCAAATGCGGCCCGATCATTGACGTTGTCGCTATTAAAGAGCTCCTTCAACCAAGACCTACTCGATGTAATTAACTCGATCTTAAACTTTCTATTTAGGTGTTTTTAATACAGATGTTTACTAAAACTTTATTGAGTTTCATGTGATCCGCTAGCTACTAGCGGACCACCTAAATGCAAAGATGATAAAAAAAAAACACCTAAAACTATATTTTCTAAACCAAATATGGAAGAGGTATTTTTATTTGTGACAAAATGATCATTTCTACACTACTTTCTAACAACAAAAACAATTGGACTCTAAACAAGTCTTTTAACTTTTTTTTTAACAGCAACACTTACGATATATTCGATGTGTAAGGCTAGAACCCATAACCATTTGGTTGTGTGCATTTTTTAACAGCAAATCAAGATTCTTATGAGCTCGTGTGTTGTTTTGAATTTCAGTTAATCTGGTAAAAAATGACGGATTCGAGGAAGGTCCATACGGGTTATCCAACTCCTCGAATGGTGTCCTCCTCCCACCACGGCAACAAGACGTCACATCTCCACTCCCCGGTTGGATCATCGAGTCTATAAAAGCCGTTAAACTCATCGATTCCAAGTATTTCAACGTCCCAAGTGGAAATGCAGCCATCGAGTTAATCGCTGGAAGAGAAAGCGCGATCGCACAAATCATCAGAACCATTCCTAAAAAATTATACATGCTAACATTCGCCATTGGGGACGCAAAGAACGCGTGCCATGGAGACATGATGGTCGAAGCATTTGCCGCAAAAGAAACAGTGAAAGCAGGATTCAAATCAGAAGGAAAGGGGAAATGGAAGACGGTTAGCATGAAGTTTCAAGCGATCTCGACACGAACTAGAGTGAGCTTCTACAGCTCGCAGTATCATATTAGGGCGGACGATACGGTATCACTTTGTGGCCCTGTGATAGATCAAGTTAGAGTTGTGTCTATGCGATATTGATAGGTTTATGTGTTTAATCAGATATATTTATACGTTTCGGTTGTAACTTGTATCCTTATTTAATTTATATTTTTTTCAAATAATATATACACATCTCACAGCTTTCAAATTAACAACTTGTTGCCCGTTTACCTGCCACCTTGTTGTAAATTCTTTGATGTTTAGTATAAAAGGAAATTACATTATACGTAGAAGCATACATATTACTAAACTAAATTAACATAAAACCAACATATGTACAAAGGAAAAACTAAAGTTCAAAGTTGTAACTTTTATATATATTAACTCTATGAATATTTTATATTAGATTAATTTCATATTAGATGTTATAGTTTTATATATAATAAGCCTGAGACAGTCACAAACGGTCATTGGCAACGCCGTATATAATTACCATCACCCTCTAGCCAAGATCGTAAACAAATGACACACACAACATAAAACAACGACTAATCATTTTGGCTATTAAGCCAACGTCGTTGGTCGTGACCGGAATAAGTTTAGAGGAAAGGGAGACCAAAAGTTTGAGAGTGAGGAAAGATAAGGGGGAACTTTAATTATGTACAAAAGTATGCAAGTCATCAAAACCACAAAGATACCAATACCCACATCCACAACAAGATTATATGGTCCTAAAATTTTAAATCCAAATAAACCGAATCAAATCGTTATACATATACTAACCGATAAACACACATAATTTTGGCTGATTTGGATGACTATTTTCATAAAATTGTTGAAGAATCTTGTGTCAAATATGCACGACCTTATGGAAGTCGTTTGCTAATTTAGCAATTTGGGAGCAGTTGCTTGCCATTTTGATTTGTAATGTTATTTTTAAGTTTTATATGTTTTAAGTTTAGTCTCGATTTTAAATTAGAAAGATGTTTAAGCTTAATTTCATTTTTATGTTAGATAATATAACACTAATTTGTATTTTAAGTTACAACTTGTAAGTTTTATTGTTTGTTTAAAACGACGGTTGGCCCAACGAAAAAATCATCGTGTTTTTTTTTCACATGAGGGTATTTTGCTCTTTTCATATTTATTATTAAAAATAGAGTATTAATAAGTATATGATTTCAGATATATTAATATTTTAGTCCTCCTGATGATGTTTGGCCACAATCACGGTTTCTAAGTTCATTTCTACCCTTTTAGTCCACTACTTTCACACATACTTGCTGTTTCAATCCACACAACTAACGACCATCAATTTTTCTATTAAGTTTATAATATTATCCTTGGACCAAAATATAATATTACTCCTTCTAATGAATGTATTTCAGCATGAATCCACATATCTACAACTTCTAATGAACTCATCGGAATATTTGCTTCTTCTTGATTAGGCCAACTCACGCAACCCTAAACATCCATATCTTCCCTTTAATCATGTGACAAGGAAAGAGCATATAGGGTGTCGATGGGCGCAGGGAGTGGACATGTCGATAATGGATGATGGTGGCAGATAGGGTTAGGGTTTCGAGGGTGGCGTAGTGGTTGAAGATGATGATTTTTTGAGTTGTTTTTACGGGGATTAGAGGTGATGGTTATGGGTGTTGAAAGGTGATGGTGTCGTGGTGGTGGTGATTGAGAAAAAGGGCGAAGGATGGTGATAGTGGTGAAAAGATGAGTTATAGTGGTATGGGTGTTATATTTACTTTCATATTTAATTACAAGGGTAAGTTTGTCATTTCATATTAATTTAACAGAAATTTCTAACGGTGTTAGTTGTATGGACTGAAATTGAAAGAAACCGTGAAACAATTGGACCGTAGCATAGAAACAAACTATTGGACTAAAATCGTAATTTTAACGAAACCTCAAGGACCAAAATAGTAATTTACCTTATGGTTAATTTATTAAGAACTCTCTTTCTCCCCCCCCCCCCCCCAATCCCTCTCCCACACATGGAGCACCACCACATCCGCACACCTCAGTTTATTTCAAACTCACTTTACTATCATCGCACCATTTCACCAAAACCTAGATCATTTCATCCACCATGAAGCACCAGCATTGTAAATAAAAATCCAAACGCCACTAGTCTAGCAATGAAGTTGTATTAACTGGATTGATCTTGAATTATTCAATGCGATAATTCCAAACTGCACACAATAAACAACCACTAGTTGAGGCATCATATGAAGTGAAATCTCCATCCAATGACCCTCTGGCGTGAGAATGGGTTGTTTGGCAAATATTGAATGATTAAGCGGTCTGAATGGTTAAGATGTCTGAATGTTAAGTGCTGAATGGTTAAGATGATCTGTTTGACTGGAGATCTGAATGAGATTATAAAAATTTTCGTTCATTCATTTCTTATGAACCTTATTTGGTATTACTTTGATATTAGTTCTTTTATTACTTATGTAGTAAGACCATAGTTTCTAACCTTCTAGTTACCAAGTATTGAACTCTCTATAATTATTACCATATTTATATGTTAAATCTCACAACCTTGAATCTTCATAATTTTGCCCAAATAAAGACCCAAACCCACTACACCTTAAAACATATTTAAAACCTATCTATAACTCTAATCTCAAATCTCATTGCCTCCATGGATCCAAGCCTCCAACCATATTCAACAACCATGTCGAAGCGAGGTATGATGACATTCACTCATTTCATCCCAAATCTCACCGCCTCATCTTGTCGCCAACCCTCTTTTTTTATTTGCTTTTTGGTTGTTTCTCGTCCCAACCCTGGTCGCCAGCCCGTTCAGAAGCACGTTCAGACTTGGGAGCAAGTCTGATTAGATCAGACATGTAGTGTTTAATTCGGTCAGACATGGCCTTGCAACCAAACGGTTTGATCTGAACAGGTCTCTGAATCGCTCAAATTCAGAGCCCATTCAGATCAAACAAACAGGGCCTAAGTATTAATCTATGATAAAATAGTAAGATTAAAGTAAGAGTAAGAGATAGAGAATTAGAAGGAGAGGAGAAAACCTTAGTGGGCTTTACGCTTGAGCATATTAAGGAAGAGCATTTTAACCCATTTTAGACATTCGTCAACACACATTATATGGATTGTCTGTTTCTCCCTTAAATGAAGTTATCGTCAGTAGAAGCATAAGATGCTTCTAAGATAATCCCTTTTGCATATCCATGGCCTTCCCTCCTTTGTCCCCTTCGTTGGTGCTGATCACCACCGTGGTGGTGGTGTTGATACCATGTTTAATTTTATGATTTTAGTTTTTTGTGGTTTAATCTTGGAAATTTTTTTGGTTAGATTCATCGGGGATCGTGAAGAAACCTCAAAAATTAAATTGGATCGTTTGGTTCTTCTTATTGGATAAGGTGAAGAATTAGGTTTGGAGAGATAAAATCGGTAGCGATTTTTGTTGTGTTTACTCTGCTGTATTCACTCTGCTGTATTCTTTATCCTCTTTAAGTTCCTTGCTTAGAGGATTATTATATTATATACTTTCGCCTTTTAAAAAAAATCGGTAGCGATTGACTAAGTGTAGAGTTACTTTCATGGTCGTAGGAGGTGGTGGTTGTCATGAGGTGGTTACCGATTTATTTTCTGAGATTGGTGGTTAGATGAGGGATAGATGATATAAGGTCTAATCAAATAGGTCTTGGTTATACAAACACACACATTGGTTATTGAACACACATTGGTTATACATTGGTTATAGGGACACCATTCTCTCACTCTCTTAATATATAGTGGGTGTTTCAGTAACTAATAATATGGTATCCTTTTAAAAACACACATCAAATATATAATTATTTTTATTTAAGAATGTTTTTTAATTAAAATTATACTAATAGTCCTTTTATAACTAAAAAGTTCAATGTGCAAGACACGTGATTTGTTTCAACAGAGAAAACCTAATGTATGTTAGAGGAAAGGGCATAAACCATTACAAAACATAAACATAAAGGACGATATTTGTTATTTATTAGTTTAAATACGAAACTTAAAATTTAATAGATACTTAAAGGACAAAAAATGTTATCTACCCATAATAGTTTTAATGAGTAATATAAAATTTGGGACCACTGTCTTTGAAAATTACAATAAGTTTGGATGAAAAATATTTTTAACGTGAATATCTAATAGCCAACACATATTGAATCATCATCAGAGACGGTCTTAATAAATTTGATGTCTTGTACAAGCCATCAAAAAAGGTCCTCTTATAGTATCTTGACGACAGTTCATAGCAACACCACTAGTAGCAGGTAGCCGTGCACAAACCGGGTTTTTTTAGGAACCGGTTCCGGGTAGGAACCGGTTCCGGTTTTGGTCAACAAAGTCAAGAACCGGGTAGGGACGGGTTCGGTTCCGGGTATGATCGGGTATTTGACCGGTTTAGCCGGGTTTTTTTCGGTTCCGGGTAGGTTCGGGTTCGGTTTTGACCGGGTTGAGGTGGAACCGGTTCCAGCGGTTCCGGTTCGGTTCCGGGTATGGTTCCACTTTCTTGAAGAAACCGGAACCCATGTGTACCCTACGGTTCGGGTACGACCGGTTCCGGGTCAGGTACACCGGGTCGGTTCCGGAACCAGTTTTTTTGTGCACGGCTAGTAGCAGGGTCTAAGACTAAGAGTGGGAGCCCTTGACTGTAGCTGAGTTGATATATATGAAAAAGTTTATATTTTCATGATTTAATTTTTAATAAAATATCAATCTAAAACTAGTATAAAGTTTGGAGCCTAACTTTATTCAAAATGAGTAAAGTTTCTATCCCACTCGTGTATATCCATATAAAGTAGTTGTACACATTACCATTTTTTAGCCTCATCTTTAAAAAATGACACCCACTAAATTGGCCATTTTCCAAACCTACTAAAGGTTTTGGATTTTTATTTTTACAATTATATTTAGTAACAATAATAATCATAATGCTTGTTGTACTAGAAACCAAATGAGTGAGGCATTTCTACACAACGTTTGTTTAACAGAAGTAACATCTCACCCAATAACTCATCAAGGGTTTTGATTTACAAACGATCGATCAAACTAATCCCCTAATCGTCGCTCTAAGCTCGCACACTGAAAACCCTAACTTCATCAATCACAGGTCCACACAGAGCACCAAAATCATCAGTCCTAGTATGATAATAGGAGCTATAGAACGTCACTCTAGTTCTTGCCGATATGGCTTTAAACTTCATGCTAACTGTCTTCCATTTCCCCTTTCCTTCCGATTTGAAGGGCGCTTTTAGTGTATCTTTTGCAGCGAATGCTTCGACCATCATGTCTCCATGGCACCCGTTCTTGGCATCTCCAATGGAGAATGAAAGGTTGTAGAGCTTGTTTGGAATAGTTCGGATGATTTGAGCGATTGCGCTTTCTCTTCCTGCGACTAGTTCGATGGCTGCAACGCCAAAGGGGACGTTGAAGTGTTTGTTGTCGATGAATTTAACTGCTTTTAGTGACTCGATTATCCACCCCGGAAGAGGAGATGTGATGTCTTCTTGTCGAGGAGGAAGAAGAACACCGTTCGAAGAATTGAATAATCGATGAGGACCTTCTTCAAATCCGCCATTTTTCACCAAATTCACTGCAACAAAGTTAAATTTGTAAGGTTTTATTTAATTAAAAGGTACTAAATTCAATTTTAATATACTGGACATGTGTGCCCAAAACGACACAAGGATATATAGGTTGACACGAACACGGCCCGTTGGTCCTGAACTTTTAATTTTATATAATTTTATCACAAAATAATACTTCAAAGATTTTTAGTATTTTATAACAAGCTAAATTTACTATCAGTGTTAAAAATATTTAAAAAAGTTATAACCATTATATTTTAATATTTTTGTATAAAAACCATTAATCATAAAGTTTTAACTCTATCAACTCTGTTACTCAATTTTTTTCTACTCAAACTTTTTATTATAAAACAAATTATTTTTTCCCAAAAAATATACATAAAACCTTAATTTAAACAAAAATATACAAACAAATATAAAATTATACCTGGATAATTAAATCTCTCAATTTTTATTTTTATTTTTATTTTTATATTTTAAAATAAACACCCAACAAATCAAATTCTAACCATTAACCAACAACATAAAACATAGTTACAAAATATAACAAATTACAAATAGATTAAACCCGTCATCAATTCACCAACCAACCAAATTGACCCGAGTGGCCAAATATGTTGCCCGTTCAACCCGAATCTTACGTGTTTATACTAAATCAAATCTATAAATCTTATAATAGGTACAAGTTTGTCTTTTGTGTTATGTGCAAAAATTCACACTTATACTATGAACGAGCAACAAAGTGTGTTTAAAACCTACATTTCACAAATCTTAGATTTATAAAATTATAAAATTAAGAGTAAACTTTGTTTTGTCTTTATGATGTTTTATAAAATGACGGTTTACATACAATAGTTTCAAAATTACATTATTTTGAATGTAACAAACATTGACAAATTGGTAATTTTAGAAAGACAAAACACAATTTTCAAACTATTATATACAAACTGTTATTTTTCTCTAAAATTAATTTAAATCTCATTACCAATAACCTTTTTTTAGAACGACAGTTGGTGCAACGGCCTATGACCGAAGCACTCAAATGTGCAAGGACCGAGATCAAAACCCCACCTCTAACACCAATAGGTGTTTTTCGTCAGCATTGAGGCTCCCTCATTACTACGAATGCAGCGGAGACTCACCACAACCCTCCTTACGGACCAAGTTGATCGGAGTCGAAACTCGTCAACCAACTGTTCCATAGAAAAACCAGGCAGAAACCTTTAACCATGCCATGTAAAACCCTTAGGCTCAGACACGAAACCGGGTGGTAACACAGGACGAGCTTCATTGCCAATATCCATCAAAAGTGACACTAGTGGGGATAGAACTTGAGTCTTATATAGAAAACCCAAGTCATCTTACCACTAGACCACAAGTAGGGGATCAGTACCACTAACCTATTAGTCCAACTAACCAACCAGAGATTGTGCCTTTGTCTCTTTTAAAGGTCATAAGTTATAAATCCGACATTACCGCGTATTTAATAACTTGATGTTACTAACTTTAACCTACCGACATAATCTTTAAAAAAATTAGATCTCGATAATTTTGTTGAGAATTTGATACAAATAACTTACAACGAGTAGGTCTAGGAGGAAGAAGCTCTTTAATAGCAACTGCATCAATCAACGGTCCACATTGTGGATCTTCTTGCACCCCGGGGTTATGAAACGTCAATTTAACACTACTCGAATTCGCTTTAAATCCATACGCATACACATCACCACCATCACTACTATACAATGTCTGCAACGGTAGATCACCCGATTGTGGCGGCACCGACACTCTCAACACCTCTTCCTGAGCACAAGTTCTCGAAGCACCAAACGTCACAGCGTATAGAGACCCAGCTTTCACAGCTATGGTCTGGGAGATCGTGGCCTCGTTCCCGAGCCGCACAGCGTGTACCCCGTGTGCGACTGGGAAGTACATCCCGCCGGGTTGTGGCCCGCCGTGGATGTACTCTACGAGGCCACTGATCTCCCATTTGGGTAAGGCGTTTTTCCCCACCAACACTGTTTTTTTTAATGATGTTGGTTTTGGTGGCTCTTCAAAGTTACCATTTGGTAACAAACCTGGTAGTAAAAAAATTTAAGAAACAATGTGGTCAGTAAATCAGATCTACTTTTTTTTATCACATGACTAAAGGTATTTGTTTGATTTTTTTTTTCTTATATTAGTCGGTTTAATCGACGAGTTTCGACTAAATCAACTTTTCAATAAAAAATTGTTGTGACCCAATGCTCAGTTATTGAGTAGTGGTAACTTCTTAATGGTCATTCAGAGGTTTATCTCTTAATGGTTTAAAACCTCTGAACCATTAAATAACAAAAAAATTTAAATGTTAAGAGGTAGTATCTAATTGGTAAAATCGGACCTAATTCATCAAATTTTTAAAACTTATTTTATAATGAATTTTTGAACCATTAACAGGTAAATCTTACTGGTTATTCAAATTTCAAATGTTATTCGGACGCTACCAAACAGCCCCTAAGTTAATTGACGAGTTTTGACTGCGATTAACTTTTTAGTAAAAAAGAGTTGTAACCTAATGCCTGAGTGCATAGGTTATATATACTGTTGCACTGACCGTTGTTTTTAATAGTTTAGATCTAGTTTTTTTTAAAGAAAGAAGGTTTGACGAACACAGACAACGCTGGTGACTCGTTTACGAGTCTAGAATATTAAAGAATGAACAAAGTTAATAATATTAGTAACAAACCTTCCAATGGGATGGGAGCAGAAAAAGCTAGTGTGAAGATGAAGTTGAATGCAAGAATAAGGGATATGAATTTGGGCATTTTTAGAGAGGGGTTTGTAAGAAGTGGGTTTGGATAGTGAAAAACAAGGGTTTTGTGATGGGATTTATATTGGGAAGAGGAAACAGGGGATTGTAATTGAAGAAACAGGTGATGATGATGGCCACGTGGGGTGTTGGGTGTGAGGGGTTAAATTGGTATTTTGATAATACGTACATAAATTGCTCCTCGATTTATGCAATCTAATAGAAAAGAAAAGGTAAATATATTATTTTTTGTCTTGTTTTGTATTTGGAGTGACAGGATATGAAATTATAATTATAAATCTTAGTTTAAAGGTAAAGATAAGTTTAAAAAATTATTTATCAGGTTCCTGGAAAAATAGTGTTGGCAAGTACTCCCTCCGTCCCATTAGAAGTATCCTAGTTTGAAAAACACAAAGTTTTAGGCACATTAAATGATGGGTATTTTT
>JAOYNQ010000001.1:5313802-5329183 GCA_026259685.1 Tagetes patula
AAAATATTTACTTTGTTTCATACTTTAAAAAATTTAATTATATAACAATAATTATTAAAAAGTTATTAGTGTAAATTACAAAAATGTCCTTTAAGAGTTTAAGTTAATTACCAAAATAGTCCTTAAAGGTAAAAAAGATAAAACTACAATTCACTTAGTTGAAAAAGTTAACTTTAGTTAGTGTAAATGACAAAATTAGTATAAAATTCTGAAAATAATGATGTTATCTTGAAATTAATTTGCTAAAGGACCCAAGTTGCAACCATAAAACTTAAATGACGTAATTTATAGTTTACTCTAAAATTAAAACAACTTGAAATTGGAGCATTTTGTTATTTTGCTTGCGTTTATTATTGTTATTCATTTATTTTTATCTTCTATGCCTTACAAGATAACTGATGTTTAAAAGCTGGTATATATCAACCGGTATACCGGATTTCGGGTTAGTGACCGGTACATTTTAGCATGGTAAATAGGCTCAACGCTTTGTAATTGAATTGTCGATATTTCCAGACATTTCCAGTTGGACCGTCCACTACAACCAGTTAAAGCTTAACCTGAAAACATTGAAGATAACAAAAAAAACTTACCATTGTAATATTATCTCTAATAATGCTTTTGATACATTAAAATTTATGTTTTTTTTACGACAGATTAGATCATTGATGGTTACTGACTCTTCTAGCCATCTACGATCTACATTTCCAATCAAGAGAAAATCATGTTAAGTGACACATGAGACTTGACAAAAAAACCTTTATTTTATAATGTTTTAGGCATCTCACTTTAATTATTTAAACTGATGTCTATTATTCACAATAATATTTATGTATCATTCAAATATTGAGATAATAATTCAAAGAGTTGGTAAACATTTTGTAATACATATATAACTAAAAATATGCTTTTGTTTGGGTCTTGAGGTTTTTCACCTAAAATGAATTTCATTTTATAGGGATTTTATATGATAACGTGGCTAATGGTGCGTTAGCAATCTAAGTTGCTATTAAAACAATAATACTATAGGTGGCAAGAATATTAAAACAAAGTTTTGAGCTGTAAGAATAACGGACTAGTTTTTTCTAAGCTTTGATTAAAATCACCTCTAATTTTGATCACATGTCACAATTTAAGCTATTCATATAGTCAAAATCATACATGGCAGACAATACCGCATTCGCTTACTAACTTAAAAGACACACAAGTCCTTTAAATTAGATTAAATCAACATACACACTCATTTTTACCTGATTTTACATTTTTAACCAGTTACTACACAAGTTACTAACATAATATTATCTAAAACTAATTCATAGAGACACTAGTTTAATGTAATACTTAAATTAAAACCACGTAAGAGGTATAAGCATATTTATGCTATTAAAAACATATCGCTAATACGAATCGTTACGTTATCGCCACCGATAAAAGAATAAAAAAATCATTTTAAAGTATTGAGCATGTCATTAATAAGGTATCCCACAATAGACTTAGAAACTGAGTGCACCATGCCTCCTTTTTCTCCGGACCTGGCCCCCAAATTTACTTCACTTCAATTCATTTTATAAAACATCTTCACGTCCGCTCCGGACTCGAAACATACATTTCATTTCAATTTAGTTTAATTTAATTTAATTAGTAAAGTACACTTTCGGTTGTATATTTTCATATTATTACTAATTGTTTTGGCTCAAGATAACACTTTTTTTGGTTTTGTGATTTTATATTTTTAATAGAAAAGATTCAAACTTTAATTCTATTTAATTTTCGTTAAGTCTTCCATACATTTCACATTTAAGGAATGAAAATGTCATTTCTCATACTTTTTTTATTTAATTTATTATGTAGATTAACATTTTTATTCGGTCGCATGACAAAAAAAGTGAGAAAATGACAGTTTTATTTCACATATGAAAGAGACTTAACAGAAAAATAAATAAAGTTAATGTTCAAAATTATTTATGATAGAAAATAAAATCATAAGAATCAATACTATTAATATGAAGCTACGCTTTTAATGATATAAAAACATAGGAAGTAAAAGTAAAGTACGGTTTACTTAGGCAGCACTGAATTTGAGCGATTCAGAGGCAGCGCTGGTTCAGAGTGTTTAGCGGTGAGGCATGTCTGATTCGGTCAGACATAGGTCTGAGCAAGACTCTCTGTGCGAAAAAGAGGTTGGGCCATGTCTGAACAACGTCTGAATGATGGCGACGACGAGAATTGTGACGGGCAGCAACCAAAACACAAGCTGAGCGACCAAAAAACTATAAAACAAGTTAAAAAAAAACTATCCTCACAGGGCCCATGTTTTCGGAGCTGTATTCGTGTCTGCAGGTCGTGCGTGCGTTGCATTGTGGCAAGGAATTCGAACCAAATTTGCATCCTCTCATGCGTGGCTAGATGCTAGATTAAAACATAACACAAGAACTTAACATGCTATGAATGCTTTCATATATAAACTTATAATATTTTTGTCTCCACTTCAATATGAGATAAAAAGAATAAAATAATTTCTTAAAAATTCAGAACTTTTAACCATGTAACACTTAATCATTCAATATTACTAAAGAACCCTTCGGTTGATTTACTTTAGTTTAATTTAACCGACCAAAGTCTCCTTTATAGACTAACCGGTAACCGCCTCAACCAGTCACCTCTTCCCTCTAACCTTCTCCCTTTTTACCGACACAACCAGTCTCCACGCTCCACTAACCTACCTTTTTCAAACCTCATTTCATTCGCATTTGCATTTCATCCTCATTTCAATTTCAGTATCACTTTCTCTCACTAACCTTTCATTTTCTCTCTCTACTTTCGCTTTCGTTCGTTGTTCATATATATTGTATATGTATTGATTGGATATATATGTATATATATATTTCATCATAGGTTGTATCGACGACATCGTATGTATCCATCTGAATCAATCGTTTTCGAGTAAAATGGAGTTGGAGGAAGCGATTTGCTTCCGTTTTTCGTTCCTGTTATCTTCGATCTCACTATAACTTTTTTCATCTTTACACTCTCCTTTGGATCTCAGTCAAGATCTGTCTTTCAACCTTCTTCGTTGACTTGTTCACCAAGTTTTTCAACTTTACAGGTTTGAGATTAGGTTTTGTTCATAATATGTTGATGATCTGTTGTGTTATTTGATTTTCTCAACTGTTAATGGATTTTTTTGCTTGTTGTAGTTGCTTTTTGTTCAGTTTTTTAGGTGTTTGACTTTATTCTAGCGGTTTAAGATGCGGTTTTTTCGCTAGTGATGTTTATTTGCTCATAGATCGTTGCCTTTTGTTCCTGGAAATTTGCAGATAATGATATATTTTTTTCAGTTAAAGTGAATTTTGTGATATTGATATATAGATCACTTAAAAACAGTGATTTCAGAACCAAATCTGTAAGCTTGAACAGATCGATCTGTTAACTTATACAGAGTTTAAAGTTATTAAACATTTGTTTTCAAAATGTTTCAAAATTAGTTGTTTGATTATATATTTTTTCTGTTTATTTTGGATGTGAAAGCTTTTTCATTTGCTATGAATAATGAGGAAGAAATGAATATAAAACATAATTATTTTGTAGATTTAGCCTGTTATATTACTTGTCACCATATTTTTTTGGTTTGATAGTTGACATCTATTATTAGTATTTATTCTTACATGTATATGTTGTTAGCATCCTTGTGGTTTTGTTGATGTTAGTTGTGTTGGATAATATGAAATGAATATATTATGCTACCTGGTTTTATTCATAGTTTAAGTATGTACTTATTTCTGTAGTTGTGTACTAACTGGTTATCATCTTTTATGAATGTGTAGTGTGGCCTTCATCCAACAGATTCTGAACAGATAATAAATCTAACAAAATGGTTATGAGTCCACTAACCGTGGAGACCGAGGATTCTTTTTCGAGTTTACTTGAATATGCAGCTAACAATGATTTTGAGGGGTTCAAGCGGTCGATTGAGAAGGACCCTTCTGGGATTGATGAGGTTGGACTTTGGTATGTGCGCAAGAAGGGTTCGAAACAGATAGTCCTTGAGCAGCGAACTCCATTGATGGTTGCTTCTACTTATGGAAGCTTGAGTGTTTTAAAGTTGATTGTTTCACAACCTAAAATAGATGTAAATTTCACTTGTGGACCAGATAAGTGCACTGCGTTACACTGCGCAGCTTCTGGTGGGTCTCTTGATGCTGTTGAAGTGGTTAAGGTGCTTCTTTCTGCGGGTGCAGATCCCAATGTTGAAGATGCTAATGGTCAGCGGCCTGTTGATGTGATAATTGTTCCTCCAAAGCTGTCTGCGGTTCGTTCTTCCCTCGAAGAACTTCTCATGAGTAATATGAATAGTACATCTGATGGATCAGTTAATGACTGCAAGCTTACTGTATCTGTGACCACATCAAGCTCATGGTCCCCAACCCTATCATCCTCACCGGATGACCGTTCACCCTGTTCTCCATCAGATTTGGTATCTTCTCCACTAATGTCAAAATTTAATGACATTGCTGTTAACTCTTGTTCAGAGAAGAAAGAATATCCAATTGACCCGTCTCTACCTGACATTAAAAACAGCATATATTCTACTGACGAGTTCCGTATGTTCTCATTCAAGGTTCGACCTTGTTCAAGGGCTTATTCTCATGATTGGACTGAGTGCCCTTTTGTTCACCCTGGAGAAAACGCTCGCAGACGGGACCCACGAAAGTACCATTATAGCTGTGTGCCTTGCCCTGATTTTCGGAAAGGTGCGTGTAGAAGAGGAGATATGTGTGAGTATGCTCATGGTGTGTTTGAGTGTTGGCTACACCCGGCTCAATATCGTACACGGTTATGTAAAGATGGCACAAGTTGTGCCAGACGGGTTTGCTTTTTTGCGCATAGACCTGAGGAGCTTAGGCCACTTTATGTCTCAACGGGGTCTGCTGTTCCATCGCCTAGGTCTTCGTCTGCTGGTGTTGGTGTTATGGACATGGCTGCAGCTATGAATCTTTTGCCTGGTTCACCTATGTCTCCTGGGTTCAGTCAGCAGATGTCACCATCAGGAAATGGTGGTCAACACTCTTCTGTTGCTTGGCCTCAGCCAAATGTTCCGACTCTTCATCTTCCAGGAAGCAATCTCCAATCGAGTCGGCTTAGATCTTCTCTTAGTGCCAGGGATATCCCACCTGAGGAATTGAGCTTGTTGCAGGATTTTGAATCTCAACAAATGCTAAATGACTTATCGTGCTTCTCACAAAGTCGACCCGGTTCACTGTCTTTGAACCGTTCGGCTCGGTCTAAAACACTTGCTCCTGCAAATCTTGAAGATTTGTTCGCAGCTGAGCTTACGTCTTCTCCAAGATATTCTGATCATGCAGCATCCCCTGGTGTGTTTTCACCATCACACAAATCAGCTGTTCTCAACCAGTTTCAACAGCAGCAAAGCATGCTTTCTCCTATCAACACAAATGTGTTCTCACCGAAAAATGCTGACCAAAATCACCAAACATTGTTGCAAGCGTCTTTTGGTGTTTCATCACCAGGAAGAATGTCTCCAAGAAGCATGGATCCAATATCTCCAATGAATGCTCGGATTTCTGCTTTCGCACAGCGTGAAAAGCAACACCAACAGCTACGTAGTCTCAGCTCCAGGGATCTCGGTGCAAGTCTTGGTACAAACAGTCCTTTTAATGTTGGATCACCTGTGCATAACAACACTTCATCTTCTTGGTCAAAATGGGGATCTCCCACGGGGAAAGCAGACTGGTCTGTTAATGTAGACGGTTTTGGGAAACTGAAAAGGTCGTCGTCTTTTGAGCACCTCAACAACAGTAATGGTGGTGAGGAGCCTGACCTATCATGGGTGCAATCACTTGTGAAAGAATCACCACCTGAGATGATGAAAAACAAGTCGGCTGCACCACCTTCTGGTAGTGCGGCTGCACCATCCGGTGAGGGTCATTCACAGGTTGAATCAAGTGATCATTCAGTATTAGGTGCTTGGCTCGAGCAGATGCAACTTGATCAGCTTGTAGCCTAATCAAAGAGATGAATTCACATTCATTTTCACTTACATGTTTTGACAAAAAACAAAACAAAACAAAACTCATTTTCTAGTTAAGTATATATTCTTTTGCGGTGGCGGTGTTGGTTCAAGCGTTTTGGTATAACAGGCGGGTGGCAGCGGCTCAAGTTGTTTTCTGGATGTTGAAGTTTTACATTCTTTTGGATTCAAAGATAATTTGAAAGGTTGTTCGATCGGACCGAAGAAAGCAAACAAAGGCCTATAGGTTACAACTCTGGTTGATTGGGTACTGTTTCTTCCTTCAACTGTTTTATAATTCTAGCATATTTCTTTACAATTTTTGTATGTTGAAAACAATTTTCAATTCTCTCTAATATTTGATTTTGGCTAAACCAAAGTACTGATTTAGGGGGATGGCAAATTGTACTGCTACTTAATTTGTGACACTTTTAGTCATAAATTATCCCCTTTTTAATTATGTAAAACTTATAATGGTTCATCTATTATTTTGTTTCTTATATTAATGAATTGTGGCTTTATTTGGTCTTATGGACTAACATGTTCATTATCTAACAAATCAACCAAACCGGATTTAGATTATCATTAATATAACCCACACCAATTCATTGATGTATATTAGCCCTGATTTACATAACTTGAAACGTTGCGAGGATTGAGGAAACCTTTATGACGTTTCGAATAAACAGTACCAATACATAAAACTGCTATAAGCTTAAATTGTATCGTAACAGTGTATCTAACAAACATCCATACTGAGCTTGTACACGATATCTTTGACATAATTGCATTAGCCGACAGCGTAATACGAAGAAAAGTGACTATTTCGTTGCTTCTATATATGATCACATGAACCCTTTTTTAAAGTACTTGTCCCCGCGTAGAGAATATGAAGCTTTCATAAGGTCTATAAAGGAGAATACAAAGATCGGTTGTATGTAACACCTTGTACTAACCTTTCACCGTTTATTAGCTGCAAATCTACACGAGATGAACAAGTGTTCGACCGTCTTCTCTTCCTCACCATAGAGTTTACACAATATAGATGATAACATAACATCCTATAGTCACAGGATTCGCTCCACACCCACGTAAATATCCTATAGATGAAGATATTTACGGTTCTAGTGTGTATTGGTGCCACTATTGCTGTTACGGACTAGACTTTTGATCCAGTTATAATTGCATTAGTGGTTGATCCATGACCATCTATTTATCTAAAAACGAATATATTTCCCATAACCCAAACCTTGATTAAAAGACAGTTTAAGTTCACGTCCAGATCAAAGAAGTCAACTCTAATCTTATATATATTCCTCCAAACACCGCTGTACGATAGCCGAATAGGTAGAGGTGTCCAACTCCTTGAGTTATGAAGAACAGACCATACAACATTCCACCACAAAGCGTGCTTCTCATTATGAAAATGCCACCACCATTTAGCTGGCTTGTTTAAGATCGAGCTCGAGCTTAAGCCAAGCTTAGCTCGACTTGGCTCGATTACAACCTTAGGGAATGGTGACATGACATGGGGCGTGATGGGAGCATAGTAGTGCACCACAAAGCCTTAAGCCCTCTCCTTGTTATGTAGCTTATTAAAAGATTTTTATCATATGACCCATACTAGCTAGTGACTTACTAGTGAGTTGCATGATCTATGTGATGTTTACGTACGAAGTAATTATTTATTGTGTTTCTCTTGTTTTATCAAACAAAAATATTCCAACCAAACATTATCATGCAAACAAGGTTGTACCATATGTCAACCTTTTAATTTTTATGCTGTGTTCGGGTTCACAGGGCTGACATAATTTTTTGGATTGGATGATGTTTGGGTTCATGTAAAATATTCATGTTTTATGTTTGGTTAAACCCACCAACATGTGAACATGACTTTTTTAATACCCCTAGTTAATATTGTAAATATTTTCTAAGTAGCTTTGAAAATGGATTTAACTTTTTTAATCTTTTAAGTGTTATACTTATATAACTAGTTACGGTGCTCGCCTTTCGCTTACGGAGGAGCGTGGTATTTTTTTTGTAATGACGGAGTATAGTTGTTTTACATAGTACATTGGATTAGAATACTAATCCCTTTGCAAGATTTAAAGAAAACGTGTTTTTAAGGGTTACGTCTTTTAAACCAAACACCTTATGTTACCAACAATCAGTGACGGATCCAGGAATTTATATCGGTGGGTTCACTATATTTAGGTGCTTCACTTTTAATGAAACCAGACGTAAAAAATCTGTCAGTTCAACGGTTTAGATCGGGTTAGGTTCATCACATAATAATAATTTGATATAATAAGTCAATATTACACTTTGAAAATTGGAATAAAATGAGAAGAGTTTCACGATTTGGAGCCTTAAAGAGTTAAAAATCAATTAAAAAAAATATTTCTAATGAAAAGTTTGTATGGAGAATTGAACTTGTGACCTTTTGTAAACTTCATTACTTATTTGCAACTCATCTAGGAGAACTTTAATACTTAAATCCAATTCTAGTTATGTTATTTATATGGGTTCACTTTAAAATTTTCAATGGTTTCACTCTGAAATTTTCTATATAATTTATGTTAAAATTTTGAGATGCGGTGGGTTCACGGGCCCGTGAACCCACCCATTTCATATTGGATTCGTCCTTGCCAACCATACATACAGAAACAAATACAAATAATGTGTTATCAAGAAAAACAAACAACTGAAACCCATCAGAGTTCATCATCAAAGCTGGAAATGAATACAACATTGCAACCAAACAAAATCAATGAGATGAAATTTTTTTTAGGACCAAAGCACATAAAATATCTTGGCTGTTAGATGGGTTGCAAGGACTAAACTCGCCATCCACACATGTCACGTCATTTACACTGTTTTTATGTAAAAGGTAGCAATTCATTATAGCCCCATATCATAAAACAACTTTTTTGGTCAAAAACTCAAAAAACAACATCAATATACAAACCAATTTCATCGGCGAAATAAAAAAAAGAAGGAAACATACGAAGGCCACATTATTAGAGGATATTATTATGTTTACAAAATTAGTTTGAATTATTGATTTGTATCTCCCATATTTACGGATAGATTGATAGGGTTTCATGATTATCTCATTATTATATAATGAGACTTTTGTATCTCAAGGGAAGGAATCAAGAATACAATTTCATTCAATTATCTTTCATGGTTATCAGAGCCCTTCTATAACCCTAATTTTTTCTCCTACCATCACGGTGCTCTTCACGAAGACACCATGGGAGACAAAATCGAATCCTCTGCTTCAACCAAACCAGACAAACTACACAAAGCCTATTCCGTCACCAATATCACCACCAAAATCCGTATTCTAGATGGCAAAAAGGTCACCTACTCTCAGTGGGTGAAGCAATTTAAACTCCATACACGAGCGTTCAAGGTTACCAGTCATATCGACGGCACGGCACCAACACCCAAAGAAGACCCATTGTACGCAGAGTGGTCTGAACTTGATGCACTCGTGGTGCAATGGATCCACAACAGCATCTCTGATGATTTGTTTTCCAGAATTCTCGAAGACCCTACCACAGCTAGATCTGCATGGCTTAAACTTCAAGACATCTTCATCAACAACAAGCACGCCCGCGCCGCCACCTTGGAGCAAAAATTCATCAACACAACCTTGTCCTCGTGTTCCTCTTTCGATGATTATTGCCAAACATTGAAAGATATCGCTAGCCAACTTGATGATATTGACCAACCGGTGTCTGAAAGCAGGCTTGTAATTCAAATGGTACGTGGGTTACCAAATGAATACGACACCATTGGAGCAATCATCAATCAAAGTTGCCCAAGTTGGGATGATGCTCGTGGGATGATCGAAGCCGAGCAACAACGTCAATCCGGTAAAGTCGGGGCCAACCGTGACCATGTTCTTATATCACAAACCACTTCACAAAACAACACATCCACTCCAGCAGATTCGGGGTATTCACCTTACCCTAATGGGTATAAGGGCAGAAATTATGATCCGGCCAAAGCTGCAAGGGGGCGTGGTCAACAACATCGTGGGGGCAGAAACTCAAACAGAGGAGGTCGCTCGTCAGGTTATCAAGGACAAACTCAGTATGGTCAAAATTCATGGGCTCCTAATCAGCAGTATAGCCCACAATTTAATCCATTCAGCCGACCACCACCTTCTCCATACCCATCGCACCCGGCCTAACAGCAACAACACCATGCTCACCTTGCTAGCCCACATGCGTTTAGTAATATGACCCAGTTTGGCAATGCGTTGAGTCCGAGTGATATCGGTTCTGCAATGGCCACCATGAATTTAAACTACAATGATCCAAATGCTCAATGGTACATGGACACCGGGGCCTCGTCTCATATCACTGCTAATCAAGGTAACATAACCTATCCATGTTTATTTCCTACTAATCCTATTTTTGTTGGTAATGGTCAACGATTACCGGTTAGTGGTTCTGGTAATGGCTTTCTAAATCTCCCTAACAAATCTTACCACCTAAACAACATCATCCACTCACCGGACATCATTAAAGACCTAATTTCTGTCCGAAAGTTTACAATTGATAATTAAGTTATTGCTGCCTTTGACCCTTTTGGTTTCTCTTTGAAGGACCTCAAGGATGGACGCCACCTTTCCCGACACAATAGCAGCGGTGATCTCTATCCATTCACGCAACCTGTTTTTTCACTGGCGTCATCTTCAAAGCCCATACCTTGGCATGATCGCTTAGGCCACCCCGGAATAAACGTGATTGAGCATCTTAGTCGTTCTTTTATTTCATGTAATAGTACTCTTGGTTCTAATTTTTGTTCTTCATGTCAAATTGCCAACAACAAACGGTTGCCTTTTAATGATTCTGTTTCTAGTACTTTTCAACCTTTTGATATAATCCATTGTGATCTTTGGACGTCTCCTGTTTTAAGCAATTCGGGTTATAAATATTATATGGTACTTGTTGACAACTATACAAATTATGTTTGGATTTACCCTCTTAAATATAAATCTGACACTTTCCAAACCTTTGCAAAATTTCATAAATTTATTAAAACTCAATTTCAAGCGTCCATTAAAGCTTTTCAATGTGACCTAGGGGGAGAATTCGATAACAACCAATTCAAATCCTTTGCTAACCTCAATGGGCTTGTATTTTGTTTTTCATGTCCTCAAACCTCCCAACAAAACGGACGATCCGAACGCATGATACGACGTCTCAACGACATCATTCGTGCTTTGTTACTCCACGCTCACCTCCCGCCTAGTTTTTGGGTTGAAGCACTTCACACTGCCACTTATCTTCATAACATTCTCCCTACAAAACGTCTACATTTTCAACCACCTGCTTTTGCCCTCTACATGCGCCAACCATCTTACGATCATCTTCGCGTCTTTGGGTGCGCATGCTACCCCAACATGACTGCAACTCAACAAAATAAACTCTCCCCTCGATCCACGAAATGTGTCTTTCTCGGTTACCCCTCCGATTTCCGTGGTTATCGCTGCTATGACCCAACAACGGGTCGTGTCCACCTCTCCCGACATGTCGTCTTCGACGAACATGACTTCCCATTCAAGGAGTTGTCCACTCAATCTAATTATACGTTTCTGGATGATGACCTTAACCCTCTGTTTCACCCCTCAGCCCCATTCACAGACCAAACTACACACACTTCCTCCCCAGCCCAATCTCAAACACCGGCCCATTCACCCGAACCGAGCCCTCCCACTACTCCTTCACCTTCAACAGCCCAAAACTCTACTACCAACCCAACTCCCTCTACGGCCCACATACCTATACCTAATCCTCCTTCACCCACTGCCACATCGGCCCACCTTAATCCCAACACCCAATCACCCATCATCACATCGGCCCACCCCACTCCTCCCTCACACAATCCATCAAACAGCCCATCCTAACCTTCCTGTTCCAACTCCCTAACGACACCCACTCAAAATGCTCACCCCATGTTCACTAGAGCCAAAGCAGGTATCACCAAACCAAACCAAACCCCAAATACACCTTAACCACCACCTCCACCATATCTTCGGTTCCCACTTCTTATTTGAAAGCCTTATCAGACCCTCACTAGCTTCGTGCCATGCACGACGAATTTAGTGCATTACAGGTTAATAACACATGGGATTTGGTTCCTCGCCCTCCCGACCACCCGGTTATTCGTTCTATGTGGTTGTTTCGTCATAAATTTAAAGCAGATTGCACCTTGGATAGATATAAAGCTCGCTTGGTATGCAACGGTAAATCTCAAACGATTGGCATTGACTACAACGAAACATTTAGTCCCGTTGTCAAACCGGCTACCATTCGCACAGTACTTTCATTGGCAGTATCTAGACACTGGCCCATTCATCAACTGGATGTTAAAAATGCCTTTTTGCATGGCAATCTTCAAGAAACTATCTACATGCATCAACCTGCAGGTTTTGTCAATCCCGATGTCCCAAATCATGTGTGTAAATTGCGAAAATCATTATACGGACTCAAACAAGCACCTAGGGCCTGGTACACGCGCTTCTCGCACTTCATTAGGTGCATGGGGTTTCATAACAGCTTGTGTGACACGTCGTTATTCGTTTATCAGAAAGGTGACCAACTTGCGTATCTTCTTTTGTATGTGGACGACATTGTGCTTACTGCTAACAACAACGGTTTACTTACACACATCATAGCAGCCTTGTCAAATGAATTTGCTATGACTGATATGGGTAATCTCCATCATTTTTTGGGCATCACGGTCACTCGGGATCAGTCGTCCATCACTCTCGGCCAAACTCAGTACGCTCGGGATATACTTCATCGGGCAAATATGACAACATGTAAACCATGTCACACACCGGTTGACACCACCTCGAAGCTTAGCGCCACTGATGGCAATCTTATACCAGATGGATCTCTCTATCGCAGTCTCGCGGGTGCGTTGCAGTACCTCACCATCACTAGGCCGGACATCACCTATGCTGTCCAACAGATATGTCTTTTTATGCATGCCCCTCGTGAACCCCATTTTGTTTTTCTCAAAAGGGTGTTACGATACATACAGGGTACTCTGCATCTAGGTTTACGGCTCTCTGCATCATCAAATCATTCATTGATAGCCTATTCGGATGCCGACTGGGGTGGGTGTCCGGATACCAGACGATCCACGTCAGGTTATTGTATTTTTTTGGGAGATAACCTCATCTCGTGGTCTTCCAAACGTCAACCGACTATTTCTCGATCCAGTGCTGAAGCTGAATACCGTGGGGTCGCCAATGCCGTGGCGGAAGCTACCTGGATTCGCAACTTACTTCTCGAGTTGGGGGGTTCCAATACAGAAAGCTACAATGGTATACTGTGACAACATCTCGGCCATCTACTTATCGGGAAACCCAGTACAACATCAACGCACCAAACACGTGGAAATGGACATTCACTTTGTGCGGGAAAAGGTTCAAATTGGTCACATTAAAGTCTTGCATGTTCCATCTTCAGCTCAGTACGCATATATCTTCACAAAGGGTCTCCCGCGCTACCTCTTCGAGTCCTTTCGATCCAGCTTGAACGTGTTTCCGCATCCACGTTCACACTGAGGGGGAGTATTAGAGGATATTATTATGTTTACAAAATTAGTTTGAATTATTGATTTGTATCTCCCATATTTACGGATAGATTGATAGGGTTTCATGATTATCTCATTATTATATAATGAGACTTTTGTATCTCAAGGGAAGGAATCAAGAATACAATTTCATTCAATTATCTTTCACACATATGTCGAATGCCTGACAACCATTGATGCAACCATATTAGCACCATTTAGAATCTGTGAACACTTACCATATTAGAAACGTAGTGACAACATGGAGAAACCAAACATTTCACCCAATCACCACCAATATACTATTCAGAATCTTTCAATAGTCAACACATTAGAAACATAGCGACAAAAGGGGGAAACTAACCATTTCATCCAATACTGAAAATCTTATTCTTATTCGAATTGTGCGAATGGAACGCGAATACTAAAAAATGAAAATCATATTCGTATTCGATCCATATCCGGCAAAATTATTCAAATTGAATGTGAATCGAATTCGAATGACCGAAAGTCGATTTTAAATGGCTTAATCGAATTTGAATCGAATTTTGAATAATTCGAAGAAATAAACACCCCTAGATCCACTACCTAAACACAAAACAATCGATTTGCAAATCAATCGGAACACATGGCCACCAAAACAACCACCAAAGCGGCATAAAAAGGCGTGGACGACTATTAAACAAACAAACAAACGTGTCTCACTAAAAAAAGAGTGTAATACGTGTAAGGCAAAAAAAGGAGCTGAAAAACGTGGAAAGATGAATGTAAATGGTAAAATAGTGGCACAATATGCATAGGAATAGATACATCATGCAAGACAACATGTACAATTAGCATCACCAACTTGCACAACGCTATTAACATCATTTGTAAATGTATATATTCTTATATAATTTATAATGAAAAAAGTGAATACGTGGCTGTTATGCGTGTAAGTTACACGTGAAATCATTTAAAATTATGTATTTTAATTAAGAACCCTCCAAACTATCTAGTTTTAATCCCAATCTTCGACTCTTCCTAAAACTTGGCTGTTAAATCCAAATCTGTTGCGTATGTATTCATGGGTATTCAATTGCAATCTTGTGTGTGTTCTTTTAAGTTCGTTTTTTTATTGTTCTTAATATACATGGGGTTTTCGATTTTCTTCTAGGGGGTGAAGTTAAACATTCAACTTCATGCTCAAACTAGTTTTATTCCCTCTACATGATGATTATTTGACTTTAATCCTTTTTCAATTTATTTGGTGGAATATGAATTCAACCATAGATTGTGTTCATTCAAATGATCGCAGGCAATTTATTTCTCATTCTTCAAATCATGACATCAATTTTGATATTAAAACACCGAATTCACTGTCAACAAATTCATCTATTGAACTTGAATTCCACAAAAGTTAAAGTAGATTGTCTTCTGATTTCAATACTGAAATACCAATTTTGAACTTTAGTTTTGTTCTCCAATTAAAATTCAATACCCATCCATACGTAAAAGTAAAAGATTTGGATTTAACAAGCAAGTTTTAGAAAGAGTCAAAGATTGGGATTAAAACTAGGGGTGTGCATGGGTCGGTTTGGGTCGTTTTTTGACTTAATCCGAACCCAAACCCAAAAAGTCGGTTTTTGTGTTTTTTAAACCCATGGGTTTTGGGTTTTTCGGTTTTGGGTTTTGGGTTTGCGGACTGGGTTTGGGTTTGGGTTCGGTTTTTTTGGTTTTTTCAACTTGGCTTTAAATTTATTGTTTTTTAG
>JAOYNQ010000001.1:5397137-5407548 GCA_026259685.1 Tagetes patula
GGCCTTACCTGTTACCTGTTAAGACCGTGTAGGTTCGTGTCGTGTATTCGTGTCCGTGTACAAAATTGCCAACCCTAATAATTTGCTTTATTTAAGACTTTTGTGACTTTTGACTACTCTTGTTTGTGGGTAAGAAGGTATTAACATGTTTTAACATGTTCATGTTATCTAGGTATTAACAGGCTTTAACATTTTCATCTTATCGTGTTTACAAGGTATTAACAGGTTCGTATTTGAAAAAAATATACAATAAGTTATTGTGTCGTGTTCGTGAATGCATGTTTCGTGTTCGTGTCTTAACAAGTACATGTATACACAATTGCCAACCCTAATTTCCACACGCCATCTTTTTATATCATCATGAGAGATTGGAATAGTGAGAGTGTAAGATTCATCCTCCGTTAATCTGTTATGTCATCACAGATCATGCGTTGACTGTATTGTTGTGGGGTGTTCATTTTCGGACAAAAGAGAAAAAAACTGAACTCGGCCTAAAGTATGCGAGAAGAAAATAGAGAACAACGACAAACACCCAGGCCATTACAAGACACGTGCCAATCAAACAAATTTTTTTTGGACAAGATCGAATTTGTGCCCTTTTGATATCAAACCCACACATTATAGAGCTTCCAGTCACACAACACATGGCATAAGATTACATCAAGTCATCAATCACTCAATACAAAAACTACAACAATAAAAAGCAAAAAAAATTAACAACCAATAATAGAAAGCCATGTAAAAAACACTAATTTAACACTTTTAACACCGTTCAGATCCATAGTAGCATCAATACAAAGATGAATAGTTTTTTAAGCATAATAACTCTATATAACATAAAAGGTAGTATATTTACATTTTACAATTCTTATGTGTGTCTTCACAATTTCTTAATTTGTAGAATTACAAGTCAAAATAGAGTGAAAACTAGAGATTGACACATAGTCAAAGGTTAATATTGTAATTTTACTTGCATTCATTACCAAAGATTGCCTTTGAGGGAAGGTTAAAGGTTTGTATGTCCAAATCCTGAAATCGAAAACAACTTGTCGACGTCATCATCATCTTCTTCTTCTTCATTTAACCCTAATTCATTCATTCAATAAATTCATCCCAATCCGCCGATGAAGATTATTATCGCCACCTGAAATCTCTCCGATCATGTCTTCGCCGGGAAATCGCACCAGGTATTTTCCGATTACAACATCTTCACCAATTGCATCGTTTTTAACGACCTTTTTTTTCGATTTCGAACGACCTTGTTTTGTTATTCATTTGCCTGATTAGATTATTGTTTTTGTTTCTCGTTCTTACGATTAGCAACAATTTGAAACTTGATGTTTTGTGTTGCTGTAAAGTTTTAGGTATGTTTAAACGGTAAACCCTAGTTTTCAAGCTGTTATTGACGGAGATGTTTTTATAGGAAGAATTTGTTTATATGCGTTTTGTAATGAATCATGCTTGAGTTGAATTTGATAGTTTAAGGCGTTTTTTTCTTTGTTATGTTTTAAGTAATTGAAGTATTTGTTGTAGGTGCTATTAGGTTTTGTTTGTGTTTTGATTTTTGTTTTGTTTTTAGGGTGCTTTGCAAGTTCTTTGCTCATGGCGCGTGCTTGAAAGGGGAGCATTGTGAGTTCTCTCATGACTGGAAGGACCCGGCTAATAATGTACATGTTCTTTTACTCGGTTATTGTTAAACCAAATGTTTGGTTATTTTATTTAGTTTGCTTGTTATTGCTCATCGTGACTGGTGATTTGTTGTTACAGGTTTGTACTTTTTATCAGAAAGGAACTTGTGCGTATGGTAGTCGTTGCAGATATGATCATGTTAAGGTTCCTCAACGACAAGCGTCTGCGTCTTCATCCGCTTATCCTTATCAGTATGCTGTTTCAGAAACTGTATCTGCAACAGTAGTGCCAGGTGTTACAGGGGAGGTTTCTGCTCCAAGTAGACCGTACGCATCCCCTGCACAGTCTGCATGGGGTGAAGGTTCTGGAGAGAATGATTTGTTAAATGATGTTATTGGGCAATCGAGAAGTACTAATCCGTCTGATATTGTGATGTGTTCATTTGCTGCTGCTGGTAATTGTCCTCGTGGAGAAAATTGCCCTCACGTTCATGGTGATTTATGTCCTACTTGCAGAAAACAGTGTTTGCATCCGTTTAGACCTGATGAAAGAGAAGAACATAAAAGAAATTGTGAGAAGAAACATAAGCATCTTGAGGCGTTAAAACATAGTCAAGAAATAGAATGCAGTGTTTGCCTTGAACGTGTATTTTCAAAACCAACAGCTGAGAGGAAATTTGGTTTATTATCAGAATGTGATCATCCGTTTTGTATATCATGTATTAGGAATTGGAGAAGTAGTTCTCCAACTTCTGGAATGGATGTGAATTCGGCTTTAAGATCCTGCCCAATATGTAGAAAGCTTTCATACTTTGTTATTCCTAGTGTTATTTGGTATGCAACCAAAGAGGAGAAACAGGAAATAGTGGATAGCTACAAAGCAAGACTCAGGTATGATTTTCTGACCATCATTATATTTCTTAAAGAAATTATACTGATAATTGCATGCAACATTTTATTTACAATGAGTATATTTGCTTAGCTTTTATGTGCTCCTTTTTTGCTTGTGGATGGTTACCGAACTCATGCTACTCGTGAATAACATTACTTCGCATACTATTAGTTTCTACGTGTTGGTAGCCCTAGGTATGATGAGCTTGTAGAGCCTAGGCAAAACATGAGCTTGTAGGGGTTAGAGTCTTCAGTGTGTCTGACTTCCTTGACTGCATATAAGAAAGAATTTACCTAGTAACACTTAAGAAAATAAGCATGACAACTAATCAACATTTTGAATTGGTTACAACTCATGATTTTCATATTATAAGAAAATCAATAAAAAAATTTCAAAATCAAGTTGATTTTTGTTTTTTACAATTATTGTTTTTTATGTGTTTTCTAGACTTCTATTGATCCGCGCATGAATTCGTTAATTAAGTTATTTGTCCCTCATCATTGTCTGTCACTTGGAAAGAACTCCATTTTCATGAATCCTTGCACTGTCATGTTAGCTTACTTCGGACCACAACAGAAAAAAGAAAGAAAAGAAGGCAGAGCCACAACTTGTTGATTTTGTGTGATCATTTTTATTTGGTAGGATTTGAGTTTTAATTTTTCATTTCTAATTATTGGAGTTTTTTTTAGGTTGGTATGTTATAAATAGATGTTCGGATCATTGTATGTTGTGTGGTGTTTTAATTATATATAAATCAGAGTCAAAGCTGGGGCTGCTTTCAAAACCTCTTGTTTTTTTGATAACCAACATGCCACCTCTTAACAGCCTTTATCGTGCGAACACGATTGATGTTTTTAGCTACTCTCATTGTTCTTTTAGCAATGTGTTGCCTTTCTCTCATCTCTTCATGAGCTGAGTCAAGATAAGTCAAGATGAATTTGAGCTCGGTTTGAGTTTTACACCGAGTTGAAAACTTGAGCTCAAGCTTAGCTAGCCTTGTTTGGCCTTTTTTTTAAATCATCTCAGTTTGGTTTTGGCTTGGTTTAGATGTTAATAAGGTTAATTGAAGCAAGCTAGCTAGTGAGCCAAGGGGCAAACCACGCTTGGCTCGGCTCCTTTACCAACCAAGCTAATTTGAGTGAGCTCTGTGCCATGATCTATTTGGACGGTTCTGTTCATTACTTTCCGCCATGCTGGTATCTTTTTTTTTACCTCCAATGGAATCAAACCCTTTATCTTGATTGCGACATGTCATTGTTGGTATGAGATTCATTGATTTTGACCTCATTTACTACCTTGAATTCATGTATCTCCCTTCACCACTATGCTTACATCTTTTGTAACCTCAAATATCATGGCTTTAACCTATGTATCTTGATGTGACGCATTATCATCATTTTGAGATTCACCAGTTTCTACCTTGGAGTAATCATCACAATGTACGTACTCCTCATCACGTGAGAAGTCATTATAATTGATTGACTTTTTCATGCTGATAAGAGGTCTTTATCATAAGAGGTCAATAGCTACAAGCTAGTGCTACCAAGGCTTCCTTACATGAATGTTGAATAACACAATGAGTAACCACACTCATGATTTTTGTTGATGTTTTTGCAACCTATGACCATGGCACGTAGTTTTTCATTGATCATTTTGATTATGTTGGCTTTTGTAAGGAGACCCTCAAATGCACAGCATAAATCATCAATCCCATGAATTCGTTTTATATATAATTAGTTGAAATTTAAAGCCTTTGTAATTTCATGATTCATGGTTGTATTACATTCTCCCTTTTTGATTTTTATTGTGAACTATATTGTTTAATGGCGTGAGGTATGGTTTTTGATTCGCTCACTACTTTTGCAGGTCCATTGATTGCAGACACTTTGACTTTGGAAATGGGACATGTCCTTTCGGAACTAGTTGTTTTTACAAGGTAATAGAAGTATTAAATGTTGTTTGATTATTTTGGAACATATGTTAGATTTTGGGTGTTTTTGTTAACAGCATGCATATCGTGATGGTCGCTTAGAAGAAGTTGTTTTGCGTCATCTTGGGGCGGAAGATGGACAGACTGTCGTTGCTAAAGATATTAGGTTTTACTAATTTCATTTTACACAATGTAGTTTATAAGTCAGTATCACGTACTTCTTTTCTGTTTCAACTTACATATTTTTTCTTATTAATAATGTCTACAGGCTGTCTGACTTCCTCAACCGCCTGCGCATAAGATGAACAATACTGCTTAACTTGAGGTTAGCTTTTGCTAGGCTTGTCACTTAAATTAGTATATTTTTTGGTTGCTACTTGAAACCATTTACTTATGAAAGGGCTGATTGCGGTTATGCCTTTGTTAACTTGTCAAATGATTCAAAAATGTCTACTCAATGCATAATGAAATCGTTTTAGTTCTAATATAATGTTACTGATGACACAATGCGGTACTTTATTGTTTATATCTTTGACACGCTAATTGTTTATAAAGTTTTTTTTTTTTTTTTTGGAAAAAATGTGTTTCAGTACATGTCTTTCAAAATAATGAATAAATAAATTTGAGGTTTTTACGAGTTGGCGTTTTCACGGGAGCAGTTTTTTTACTCCATTGGCAGAGGTAAGACTTGCCCTCATCTCACCCTCCCCAAACCGTACTACAAAATGTGTTTCAGGTCTACCTACCGTTTCAACTCGTACTAAAAATACCCGGATTGACCATATTGCCCTTTTTGACATCTATTCTATGGTTTGTCCAGCTAACTTCACATTTCATTTGAGGGTCTGAAACATATTGTGTGCAGGATATTTGGTGTAGCTAGGTATGCCCCCATCATAAAACACTTTCTTCTTATGACGTTAGTGTGACTCTACAGATATCGTCAAGGTATCAACGTTTTATTTTCTGTTTTATCTTATTTCTTGTTTCTAAAATTGTCATCTTGGTTCATCTAATAGCCGAATTTGTGTTCTTTTTTTGATGATATCAGATGGATGTAGAGCCAAATACGGGGCATGCTTAAAAATGGCATCTAAGAATAACTTGCACCTTATATTTTTTGTGGATAAAGAAAGTGTATGTTGATTGAGTTGAAACAATCTCAATGATAAGTTAAAAGAATATGTATGAAACATAAAATGAAGGGAACCATAAAGGGTAGAAAAGCTGGCCTTGTGTTCCTGGGTGCCCTGCCCATTTTGTATGTTTTGGGGACTGTATATGCTTTTCATTTTCATTTCCATTTTCATTTTGGTTTATGTTTTTTTTTTAAAGTTATGTTAATAATGATGTTTTTGGGGTAATTTTTGTATACTTACATATGCAGAATCATCAGTTTTGTAACATCCTAAGCCTCAAGCTTTTGTTTTGCTTTTTAGCTTCTAGCTAGATAGCTCCCTATGAGGTTTTTGGTACATTTTTTTGTTACATATACATACTTTTAGCTAGTTGTCTCCGTTACCTCAGATAGTGAAGTGGTTAAATGTTAGAAAATGCGGTGGAGATGGAAGCGTAACGGTGCTAAGGGTTTCATGTCAGCATTAATCAGAAAGGTATTGGAGAGAAACATGTTCTCACAGGTAGAAAGTATGTATGAAAGAAACATTTGGCTTTCTATTAAAGCCATTTTCTTGTATCGGAGAATCCTTTTTAACTATATCTCAACTCGGGTCTCCTTTGTCAAAAGACGAGTACCAATTGGCTTACCACTTTGCCTAGTGTGCAACATCACTTTGCATTTTGTTCATTTGTTAGAACAATATGGTTTCAATTGGGGATTTGGATGAAGCTACCTATAATCTCTTCTAATCACTTGATGTGTTGATGGATGTTAGTTAATTTAGGTTTAAGAAAGGATCACACAAACACAAATTTAACTTGAGGTGATAGTTGAAAAAAGGTTTAGTTTTATCATCAATTGTAATTTGGATCATATTTCTACTCTAGCTTCTTGCTATGTTTCTATTAATTAATAATTTTACCTTTGAGGTTAAAAAAAAGTTTGAAGAGGGTAACAATGAATGAAAAAGGTATCTTTCTTCCCCAATTTCGTTTCTCGTTCAAACACAAATTCATCAAAGTTTCATCAATATCAACATATGGATGGAGTGTATTTTAAGAATAACTTCACTCGGGCAATATTTTCCACCAAGAATAAGATACTTTGTTTTTATTTTAAGAACTTTAAACTAATATATATTTAAAGATGAGAGATAAGTGAGAGGCTTTGCCTTTTTTAAAAGTGTTAGTTCTAATCCTGACTTTGACATATTTGATGTCAATAATTATAAATTTCTTCTGCTTCTACTGTATTAAAAAAAAAATATATATATATAGTCAATTTATTCGCTAACTTTTAAATAACAAAGCATCAACATTAAATCCATGATATCTCTTTCTCACTAATATATCAACATACATCGTGCATGGTATATGTATCTCCTCACATAACAACCATAAATATAACAAATGTAAATCCAAGCTAGTATCAATAATATATCAATCTAATGGTTGATGAATGCTATGGAAGATACGATCATACAACCACACAAAACAAGTCCAGATACCGCCACTGAATAACCCGATCCGCTTTCCATTCCAGTCGGAGCACTTGCAGGAGCATTCTGTGCCGACACCATACCGAAGAAAACCACGATGACAAAAATGATAAAGATCGCGTTGAAACTAGCCATTGGAGAATTGAATGAAGACATATATGTCTTGCAGTGTGATATATATATATATATATATGTGTTAATGTGTGTATATATAGGTGAATGTATGGAGGCGTGGGACCGCGGTGCATCGCGGTGGAAGCTTGGAAGGTTTGCGGAAGCGAGAAGGAAGAGACTGGTTTTTTGGTGGAATGTGTTGAGTAAGTGGTTTCTTTTGTGTTATTTTCTTAACTTGTAAGTTAAATTTTAGTATGATTTGTTGTTATGTAAAGAAGATATATATGTTGTAACAAAAGGAAAATAGATAAAGAAATGCAGTTTATGAATTGTGTCAAATTGTATTTGGTTTTAAACGGAAAAAGGTTATTCGAGGAGAATGTGTTGAGACGAGCCAATTTAAGTACGAGTCAAATTAACAATCTCATGAAGTTGAAGTAAGGCCATGGATGAACTCAGACACGTTTTCGTTCATTCAATTTAAGTGTCACATCACCTTCGCATCACCTTACTTTTTTTTAACTTCAATTTATCGGTGGAAATGGTTTCACTTCACTTCACCCCTTTTACTTCAAGGTCACCAATTTATTTGATTAAACATTTTTAATAAATTCAATAATAATAATAATATTAATATTTCATCAATAGCTTAAAAATATTACAAATAATTAAACAAAACGTACAAATATTAAAAAAAATTACTAACAGTGTTCGTAATTTTCCCATAGATGGTCGACCAAGTCCAACCGATGTTATCCAAAACTTCTTTATTTTTTGAAGTCTCGTTTGTTTTGCTGTTGTTTGTTAACTTCTTCAACCGGGGCATTCATTTCATCTTCGATGTATGTGGCAAAGGCACGTTCGATATTTTTTCTTGCCGAGGTTTGTTTTTTGTGAAGAAGATATGTTTGTCATCCACTGGAGCTTAATACACTTGATCAAAGTGGCCCATTCAGGGTATATGTTGTCGGCAAGATATTAGCCATATTTATAACTTTTTCCTCTAAGACGGAACGAAGTATCCGACGCCGTTCCCATTGTTAATTTGTCAAGTAGAGGCGAGACATCCAATACGCTAATATCATTGTTGGATCCGACAATGCCAAAGTATGCATGCTAAATACACAAATCATGAGACGCCACTGCCTTAAGCATTAAACAAAGAACCTTGTGATCACCACGACAATATTGACCTCACAAAGAAGATACGTTTGCATGAGGACAATGTGTGCAGCAAAGAAGATACGTTTTGATGAGGACAATTTTCCCAATCGCAATGTGTGCAGCAATCCAGGCTACCGAGCATCCCACGAAACCCATGGATTTCTTCATGCGCCGGGTAAATAGCCGCAACGTTGCTCGGAGTTGGACTTCATAAGTATCTTTCGCCATACAAAATTATTATAGTCTTGCTAAATTTGTAAAGAGGCAACTTGATAGTACGGTCGGACATCTTGAAATAATCATCAATACATCCGGCATGGTTCCGTATACCATTTGCCTTATAGCCACTGTGCATTATTGTAAAGCACTAAACCCAAGTCATCCTCTAGCATCGTGTCTTTGTTGAAAATATGGGTTAACTCTCTCAACGGCTTCAACAATGCGTAAAAACATTGGCCGTGCATTCGAAAACGACGCCTAAAAACGTCAATACGTCTGGTCAACGTCTTTAAAGTAGCCGTGAACAAGCATCTCATGCGCATGATGGCGGTCATGCTTTAATGAGGTTTTTTGAGTGAGTGGACGAGAGGGTGGAGTTTGTAATAACATTTGGGTAGCGGAAACAACCGTGCAGAAAAATAACTCATCAGCGGCATCGGAGTCGGAGGATGAGAAAGAAGAAGAGGACGATGAATATGAAATATTTAACATTTTGATGGAAATTGAGAGCGTAGAGTATCGATCCAGTTCTTTGGTTCTAATACTATCCGAAGCACAATTTTAAAGTTATCCCGGTTGACAACATCCGTCAGATTGAATCAACAAATCAACTATTTTTTTATCTAAAGAAACTATTGGAAAACTTAAGTTGATAGCCAATATCACGATCGTAAATTATAACCAGAAAAACTTGTTGGAATTTTAGTGAAAAACCATGTTTTTCACTTAATTTGGGCATAAATAATTATTTATATTTGTTACTAGAATAATGATTTATTAGTGGGTTGTCTTCTATCATGTGATCAGAGGGTCATAACGAACAATGCCATGTTTGAAAAGAGAGCTAAGATGAATAATGATATCAATGTTCGAAGCTGAAATGATGGAATAAAGAAAATGAAGTGGCGTGTTGTTCATGATGTAGATGTGTAGTTGTTGCTGCTCAGTGAACCTGCGTACGTAGATGCGTCTGCTACTACTACGTGCATGCTAACACGTATGGTAGATGAACTTATGCGCCTGTTGAATCGTGGCTTTTGCAACTGGTGTTGATACCCTTCAATGTTGACCAATCCACGGTCCATGATTTAATCTATCAATTAATCTAGTTAATTGTGTATTAAAACTAGATAATGGTTGATTTGCTATTATTAATGGAGAGGCTCACCACCATACATAAACCTTGTAAAAGCTTCTACTAAGATCATCAAGTACACTAAAAAGGAAAAAGACTTTAGTTCTTTCTAATTTTTATCATCATCAGGTCATGTGTAGTGGACATAATGTGAGGCTTGAAAAGGTTCCATAATGCCCCACCCCTACACCATGACGCTATGGGTGCTATATAAAGTCCAAGGTGCGAGCAGTATAACACTCATGTGGTTAATAACTTAAAAAAGTGGTCTATAGCGCCCATCGCCACTATAAATTTGATGTGAAGCTTGTAATGAGCCGTTATCCCCTTCTTATTCTCTTATTTCCAAATACCAAAAGAACATCTTTACCAGTGCTATCTTGGGTGTGAGAGTCGTCTCCGGCAGTACACATATTGTTCCGTTGTATTCTGGGAGGCAAACGTGTTTGTCTCAAAAGAGACTCAACGTATTGAATACGTGTCTTAACCATCACTCTAAGTTTTTGGTTTGTTCATTGTTGCATGCAAAGACCGACGGTCAAGATCCTCTTCTTATCAAAGACTCAAGTGAAACACGTTCTCTTGAAGTTCATATCAAATACCATGGTTGCCTCCGGGCGCGTAGATGAGTTGGTTGGATCCTAAGCGGGAAGTAGTCACATCGATGAAGGTGGGGATGGACTCCGGTTCGAATCCCACGCCGTGTACCTC
>JAOYNQ010000001.1:5407648-5418704 GCA_026259685.1 Tagetes patula
GAGGCGTGGGACCGCGGTGCATCGCGGTGGAAGCTTGGAAGGTTTGCGGAAGCGAGAAGGAAGAGACTGGTTTTTTGAGGTGGTCCGGTTTTTTGGTGGAATGTGTTGAGTAACTGGTTTCTTTTGTGTTATTTTCTTAACTTGTAAGTTAAACTTTCTTAACTGGTTATACACCATACTGAATTTGAAATTAGAGTTTATTGATAAGAAACGAAACAATAAATAAAGCTTCAACAAATGGGTTGATTGAAACAACAAACGTATTACCAAAAATATAGAACACAATTGATTGGAAATCATTGAGTGGGAGTTGCCGTAAATAGCGATGAAATTTTGGAGCCCAATTTGACCGCTCAAAAAATTTTCCCTCTTAAATTTGCCCCCCAAAAACTCTGAAATATTATATAGATTGACATGTATATAGCCCATCACCTAGGTCCACCTCTATAATGAAACACTTTAGTAAAAATAACTACGAAATCAACAAACACCCAGAAACGAGTAACGCCGACAATATCGTCCCGCAACATCGTGCGGGTCCCTGCTAGTGTTGTAACAAAAGGAAAATAGAAAAAGAAATGCAGTTTATGAATCGTGTCAAATTGTATTTATTTAGTTTTAAAAGGAAATAGGGTCTTTGAGGAGAGTGTGTTGAGACGAGCCAATTTAGTACGTTAAGCTTTCTTTTGGTAATTGTATCATTTCATTTTATTTAAACGTCACGTTACATCCACGTCACCTAAAATTTTGCTTCTTAACTTCATTTTAAAAATAAAAAAACATATAAATATTAAAAAATACTATAGTATTCGTAATTTTTCCAAAGATGATCGACCAAGTCTGACAGAAATTATCCAAAAACTTCTTTGTTTTTGAAGTCTTGATTGTTCTGTTGTTGTTCGTTAGCTAATTCAACCGACACATTTATTTCGCTGTATGTGGCAAAGGCACGTCCCTCGTCTTTAATAACCATGTTATGCAAAATTATGCATGCGTACATCACCCTCTGGATTTTTGCTAGCAACCAATGACGTGTTGGTTGTTTTATAATATGTCATTTTTTTTTTCAAAATACGAAAGACACGTTCGATATCTTTTCTTGCCGGGGTTTGTTTTTTGTGTGTGAAGAAGATACGTTTGTCATCCATTGGAGCTTGATACGCTTTGACCAGAGTGGCTCATTCCGGATATATGTCGTCGGCAAGATAATAGCCATATTTATAATTTTTTCCTCTAAGGAGGAACGAAGTATTTGACGCTGTTCCCATTGTTAATTCGTCAAATAGAAATAGAAGCGAGACATCCAAGACGTTAATATCATTTTTGGATCCGGCAATGCCAAAGTATGCATGTCAAATCCACAAATCTTGAGACGCCACTGTCTCAAGCATTAAATAAGAAACTGCGTGATCACCACGATAATATAACCTCGCCATGCATTGCGACAATTTTCCCAATCCCAATGGGTGTAATCGAGGCTACCGAGCATCCCACGAAACCCATGGATGTCTTCATGCGCCTGGTAAATAGCCGCAGCGTCGCTCGGAGTTGGTCTTCGTAAGTATCTTTCGCCATACAAAGTTATTATAGTTTTGTAAAGAGACAACTTGATAGTACGGTCGGACATCTAGAAATACTCGTCAAATGCATCCGATGTGGTTCTGTATACCAGTTGTCTTATTGCCGCCATGCATAACCCAAGTCGTCCTTTAGCATCGTACTTTTGTTGAAAATATGGTTACCTCTCTTAACGACTTCAACAATGCGTAAAAACATTGGCGGTGCATTCCAAAACGATGCCTAATTAAAAACATCAAGTGGATACGTCTGGTCAATGTCTTTGAAGTAGTCGTGAACAAGCATATCATGCGCACAATGATGGTCACGGTTTAATGCCGCTTTTCGAGTGAGTGGACGAGAGGGTGGATTTTGTAATAACATTTGGGTAACAGAAACAACCGTGTGGAAAAATAACTCATCAACGGCATCGGAGTCGGAGGATGAGGAAGAAGAGGAGGATGATGAATATGAAATATTAATTAAATGACATTATTATTATTTTTTTAATCCACCGACGGCTAGTAAACCAGCCTAAACCCGGACTAGCTTTTGACCCTGTTTCACAGTCAGAGCCTTCCCGTGGCACCCTTCGCCCAAGACTTGAATCAGGAGATTCTTTGCAAGCCTTTTCCCCTATAGAAGATCTCCCTTTTCGAAATGCTGAAAGTTCACTTCACCCAACTCTATACCGAGCTCTTTCTTCCCTGTTTCAGGATCGCTCAGAACAACCGGCTTCTTCACTCGTTGATTCCCAGATCTAAAATGCAAACCGGCTGCTTCGCGCATCTCTAGCCAAAGACCGGCATTCAAGACTTGAAACCTTCACTTCAGCGGTTGTGTGCCCGAAAGTTCCTTTCTTTCCTTCTTGCCCGAGTTAAGCTCACCACTTTTTCTTCTTTTTCATGCGTGAAGGATTTATTATCGATCCACTTCTCTAGTTCTCTCCAATTTTTATCGTCATTAGACTATGTATAGTGGGCGTGATACGAGGCTTGAAAGCCTCCATAATTTCCCACCCCCACTACACCATGACACTTTGAGCGCTATATAAAGCCCAAAGCGCAAGCAGTATAACACTTGTGTGGTTGATAATTTCAAAAAAAAGTTGTCTATAGCGCCCCCAAGCCGCTATAAATTTGATGTGGAACATGAAATGGGGCGTTATACCCTTCACGACTGCGTCTGGTCTCATCATCATCATCTTCTTCTTATTCTCTTATTTCCAAATCTCAAAAGAACATCTTTACCGGTGCTATCTCGTGTGTGAGAGTCGTCTCCGGCAGTACACATATTGTTCTGATTGTTGTATCCTGGGAGACAAACGTGTTGGTCTCAGAAGAGACACAAAATCTATTTTAAAAGAAACGTATTGAATACCGAATACGTGCCCTAACAACACTAAATTTTGGGTTTGTTCATCGTTGCAGTTAAAGAGCGGCGGTGAAGATCCTCTTCTAATCAAATACTCAAGTGAAACACGTTCTCTTGAAGTTCATATCAAATACCATGGTTTGAATCAGTTCCTTTCCATATAAACTGTATTTTCATTTCCGTATATTAGATTTTGTAAACGATAGTGTACTAGTTGTTTTTCTTCTATAACAAGAGTAGCGTTATATTATTTACTAGGTTAACACCCGTGAATACTCACGGGTTGAACGGTAAAATATAACAATTATATAATTCTATATAGAAATGAGTAATGAAAAATTAACAAATATAAATGATATAATGTGAAGTTATTTGAGTGATTGTGGTGTTAACAAGTGGCACAATATGATGCCATTAGTTAGCAATTTATTATAAGAGAAGATTATAGAAACTAAACGCGTTTCATACCAACCCTTTTTTTCTCTCTAAAGTTATTCAAATCCTAGTCAAATTTTCTTGTAAGTTTTTCAAAGGTCAAATAAGTCTAAAAATCAGTTTCAAGTAACATATATACAATTGTTGCATAGAAACCTTTAAACTACAATTGTGTGTATATTTCTTTACATACGTGTGTGTGAACTTTAATATTCTTCAAGAATATTTCACCGGATAGATGTCCTTTAAAACATTTTGATCAACTATTAAAGCATGTTTTATGAACTCTTTCGGTTCTAGCATCATCAAATCTATCAAATGTTTTCTTTACGTCGTGTAACCGGACTTTAAACTCTTTCATCCATGCCTTAAATCGACCCTTTAACTTTCGAAGCTCTTGTTTGTGACGTTTTCTTGAGTCCATCATGTCGTCCACCTGAAAATCATAATCGTTTTCTTGAAGCTCAAGTATCTGTCTAATCGTAAGATTAGTAATTTCCTTGTAATCATCATGCCGTCGAGCAGGGTTTTGAGGGAAACCAATGACTTCATTCAGTGATGTTTCTCGAGCTGACTCTAAGTTCATCTGGAACAAAATGTCTTTTGTAAAAAATGTATATGCATATGTTAAGAACGAAAAATATCCGTCAGTGATCATCTACGGAGCTTCACCTATATAGCGCGAACATCGGCCTTTTAGGCACCGTTGGATGCACTATATATGATTTGTAGTGTATATATGAAGGACAAAATGCAATGTTATGAGATGAGATGAACATACTTGTATAGAAGTGAACTCATCTTGCCATTTTTTCTCCTTTGACTTCATTTTAGCATTGTGTAACTCCCATTTCCTATCAATTTGTTCGATTCGGAGCTCCAAGTCCGAGTTTTCCTGTTTCTTGTGTCGCAAGACAGCCTCGGCCCTTAAAACTTCTTGTTCAAGGTTTCGAACGTAGGATTTTGACACCTTTACATGTTCCTAAACAACGATAAATTAATCATTGAGTTAACTCGATCTTTCGAACTTTATTGGTAGACCGTACCCAGTACAAAAACAACAAGTACCAAATTTTCTATGTTCTCTTGCAATTCGTCCGTATTTTTGTTCTCTTCGTGTAATTCGCTCTTATTATTGATGGTTGTGTTTTCTATATCGCGAAGGTGTCTTCGACTTAACCAAGTTCGAACCACTAACAATGAAACAAAGTTTAAGAGCGCGTTAGGTTTGTTCAAAAAGGCCGATATTGGCACACAAATATTTCAATACGATCTTACTGGATTGTAAGTAAATGATCGTTGTCTCCCGGTTCCTCAATGGTTTCCACACGAACTCCTGATTAATGGGCGTTCGTGTAAGCCTTTTCGTCGAATTTTGGAACTCTTTTCTTGCTCTTTCGCCACGAATAACTACAAGAAGGATTAAAAAAAAAGAACTTAGGGGTTGTGTGTTTCAGTTTTTTAATGATTCATAACACTTAATGGTTCAGACGGTTTGTTTCGCGAACAGATGTCTGAATGGTTCAGACATTTGCGTCTGAATGGTTAATCATTATAGTGAGTCTGAATGGTTAAGGCCTCTTATATGAATTGGTAAGACATTTGCCTTTGAATAGTTTACGTAATATACTAGCTCTTAATTGTTCAGACCCTATTACTAGTTCAGCACTTACCCATTTAGAAATTGTCAAACAACGCTTAACATCATCTTACGCATTTCATCAATCAAGCAATTGGATTTGCATCATCAAACCCGTTGAATATTCTCAACACATCATTTTTATAATTGTCGCAATTATTGCCGCAAATTTTTTTTTGCGACAACGCTTTTAAGCGACTGATGTTGACGACAAAATCGTCGCAAATTAGATTTACGACGATTTTTGGACTTTTGTGACGATTTTTATCACCACAAAGCCTTTTTTCTTGTAGTATATATGTCTAGTGTACTAAAAATCAAGAGAATTAACAAAATTTAAGATGTAACATAATGAGAAAATAAAACTAGTGTGTCCTATATATATAAGTAGGCAAGCCAATAACTTATTTCTTAGCAAAATGCAGTAAAAATTAATCTAAAATGAAGTAAAACAATAAGAATAAGAATGATTAATTAATGAATTACATGATTGAAGTGTTATACTTGCTTCCTTAAGCTTGTGATAATGAGAGCATGCTTTGTACCCACGAAAACATTTTTGAATTCCAATTATACCCTTTTCTTGTTTTTCCTCTTCACCATTTTTCATTACATCCTACAAGTAATTAATTCAATCAATCAAAATTCAAATGTCTTCAAACAAAAAATCATAAATTTTGTTAACTAGAGTCAATTAGTCAAATCCAATAATTTTTATATGAAAGACTTGTCACAATTCACCTTACTAAAGGCAATGTCACCATTGATGAATTCAAATCCATTTCTCTTGATCCGGCTATCTACAAACTCATTCTTCATCTTGCAACTAAGTTCTTGTAAGTGAAATGACAAAACCGCCTTTCTAGCTCGGTTGGTCGGTATCCGAGCCTTCGAAACGGGACGTTGAGGTAACATTGGCATCTTTCCATAATCCACATAGTGATCAAGGCTTTCTTTGCTTTGAAGTTCATGAAGCATGAGTTCAAGGGTGCTTAAAGAAGCCATATTTGGAGACTATGCAATTAGTCTTGTGGTGAGAATTGATATACATGTAGTGGATGTTAGAAGAGGGTGATGGGGCATTAAAAACATAAAACTTGGCTCAAATTAAGCTTCATGGGATTTGGACATTTATTGGGAGTTGGTATACAAGTGTTAATGCAAGAGCCTTTTGTGGCTTTTTAAGCAACTCTTGAAGGATAATGATATTAATTTTGTGAATATAAATACTTTGTCCTTTGCTTTTATGTCATTCTTTGTTCGCTTGTTTAAGGACATCCACCCATTTTTAATACACACCTATATTATTTAATATGTTCATTTTATTTATAGTGACGTCATTTATTTTTTTTAAATAGTTCTTAAACTTTACTTTAAGGGTAAAATTCATATTTGGTCACTATAAATTTGTCTTTCTCATAAAGTTTTGTTTCAATAACATTTATTTGAGACACTAATATATACATATGAGAAAATGCTTAGCAAATTATAAATATTATTAGAATTCTAGGAAATCAATTTAAATCATTTTGTTTACGAGTAAAAACGAAATAATGTTTGTATGACTATAAAAGGATAAACGATTTGTCTCTTAATTTAATTAGTTAATTTTCTCTCTTTGTTTGTGTTGCTTAAAGTTTTGTAAAATAGGAGGTTTTGGTTTAAAGGTTCACTCCAACATAAAATAGGGTTTTTAGTTGGGTTTCACAAGGGTTTTTTTTCAATTTTTTAAATGACATGAGGTTTTCTCATTTAAGGTGGGTGCAGATTGAATATGATTACGTGAGCCATTGACATTTCAGTGATCTAAATCGTCGTTCAATGTAGGGGTGTTCAATATTTGGTTCCAACCCGATTAAACTAAAAACCGAACATATACCAAGCCATTTAAAACCAAATCGAATTACATATTTGGTTTCTGGTTTGGTTCAAACCGAAAACCGAATATGTAATTTGGTTTGTGCTTTAGTTTATGTTTCAAGATTTTGAATTTGGTTTGAACCGAATAAACCGAATTAGGTGATAACAATATTTTAATTTATATTTTTTAGTTTGTTAATTCATTTATATAAATAACTAATGTCATATATGGATTATAAAGCAGTAATTTTACCTTGGATATAAATTTATTATGATGTTGATATCGTAAATTGATTTTTTTATCCTTGAAATACAATGCGGTTTATACCCATAAAGAGAGGAAAAATATATATTTTTTTGTTTTTTTTTCTAATTTGGTTTGTTAGGTTGAATTTGAAAACCATCTGAATTAGAAAGTGGTTTTCGGTTTGGATTATGTTTCTACGAATTAGCTTTAGTTCGGATTGTGGTTTTAACAGAAAAAAATGTCAATCTGAAAAACCCGAACTGAAAAACCGATAAACATCCCTAGTTCAACGAAAACGTACATGTTCCATAGATTAAGTCCGAGAGTTATATTGCGGTAGACTAGTACACTATAAATGTTTATTGTGTACTAGATTAGTAACGAAAATTTGGATGGTCAACGGATAAAGAGCCTTAAACTGTTAAAACTAGAAATACTAATGATATAAACCGTTAAGATTGTACTGAAACTGTTAACGCACACAAAACCCAAGGACGAAACTGCAATTTACTCTTTTTCATAACGAGTAAAAAAAGAGTAAATTGTAGTTTTCGTCTTGTGTTTTGGTGGGGATTTTAATAGTTTTGGTTCAAGTCTAACAGTTCACGTCTCTAAGTTTATAAATATTAACAGTTTGCATCTGTCAAAATTCTATCCTAAATACTATTCATTTTGACTCTCGAAGCAATTGTTTTTCCAGGCCTTTTAACGAGAACCGAAAGATTTCCCTATTGGGGTAGTTGTTCTTTGACCAGATTAAACGGAATTTTGGATAGAGTTTGATGAAATAATGTAAATTGTTAACAAATATAAACCTAAAGGATGCAAATTGCTAGACTAAGAAGTTATTTGTTTCACCTTTTAATGGTTCAATTCAGTATTGAATCATTCAGCATTTAAAACGTTTGGTTCATTAAAAAAATTCAATAATGGTTCAGTTCAGTGCTGAATGGTTAAATGACAGAAATATGCTAAATGGAGCAATATACCAACTTTACCATCATTTGTAGTTCTATATCAACTTTCCTCTCATCGATATAGTCTTTAATTTAATGATTCAAACCTTTTAATGATTCAGCACTTCTTAATAATTATTTTTTTTTCCTAAACAGTCACTAAGACTGAAACTGTTAAAGTTTTCAAAACACAAACGAAAATTGCAATTTATTCTTTTATAAACACATAGTAGCATGATGTTGGCAATGATAGAAAATAATAAAAAAAAAGTAAAGAAACGAGAAGAGATGAAGGAAGAGGAGGATTAAAGATGAAGAATAGTGATTGGTTCGGTGTGGATGAATGATTGTATTTAGAGGTTACACCAAAAAAGTACAAGTTGGTTTACAAGACAAAATCATAGGGATCTAAAACTAGGCTCAAATACCAACTACATATTATATTGCACTATCGTTATTAAATTAAACTTTTGTTTTCTTAAGCTTTTAAACTTACTGTCTAAATGATTAGAGATTTAATTAGAATTAACACATGGAAAGTTGGAAACTGCACCATTCATATATCGCAAGAAAAAGGGTAATCTCGGTATAGCATATCGTAACTTATTTGTATAGAATTTGGGATAAAATCTTTTTGAATTCAAAAGATTTTCAAAATCATAATCCTGTATTTTCTACTCCATCAGGCGATAACTTGGTTAAAATCCTAAATCAATCAATTTGACATTGTTTAACTTAAAGGTTCCAAAAATCCCACATCACAAAAGAGACAAAGAAGAAGATGTTAAAATCGATTGTGATAACTTGGTATTACATGCAACAAGTTAGTAATCGTTTTGGTTTTTAACATTAATTGGGTCTGATTAAGAATGACTAATATTATGTAGTTTATAGGAATGATTTATAGATAATCAAATACATAAAGTGATAGCAATTGTTTTTTGTCAGTTTTGATATTTGGGAGTAAAATTAAGTTGAATATGTGTATGCATATGTTCTTTAAACAGTGATATATGGATTAAAACCTTATTAGGTTTGTGTGTTTAATTGTTAAATTTGGTGTGTGTATCTTGCTATTACATCTTGGTATTACAAGGAGCATGTTAGTAATCGTTTTGATTTTTAGTAATTGGGGGTCTATATATGAAGTATCTTGGATTGAATTTTAGAGACTTAAATGCCTACAACGATTTAGTATGTTTTTATAATTTTGGATTTTGGACGTATAATCAAGTAATATACATATGTGTATATGATATTTAAACTATCATATATGGATAAAATCGTAATAGAATTGGATGTAGGATTGTTAAGTTTGGTGTTTACATTCATATACGTCTGTGAACTAAATTTGGGGCTTGAGGTTTTTAGTAGGTTTAACGGTTTCACAATTACAAGCTGCCAGCTCTTGATTCTGTTTAGCTGTTGTTTCATCCTTATTTATCAAAAAACAAATAATAGTTTAAAGCGTCCAAAAGATTAAATATATTAAGATTCTTACACTGTTATTTTCACATGTTAGCACTAATAGGGGAAAGTTTAGTATAAACGCATCTGTTTCTGTTTCTTTATGTCTTGATAAATGTTTGCAAACTGTTACGTATATGTATGTCAAGATATATATAATGATACAATGCATGTATTATGTGTGGTTTTGGATGAGTTTCTGTATATTTTAAAAAAATTGGTAGCATGATATGTTATTATGTACACTTAGACCTATTGCATGTGAGTAACTATATGGATAAGTTATGATATGTTGATTTACAATGTTTTGTATACGTAATTGAAGTTCAACTGGTTTGCAAAAGTGGTTACTTACACGTAACTTGCTACGATACATATATGTAACATTTACAAAACACCAAAATTTTAATACATGACATGAAATTCATTTTTGATCATTAGAACCATGACGAGAAATTATGTTACATTCACTGCAAGTACATGTAAAATGTCACTAAACATATGATTATATTACATAAACAAACATTTGTACGAATGTTTAACAACAATGTTATGTATATGCATGTAAAAACAATTAATGTTTAACAACATTCATTCTTGTGTTCTTCCATGTTTATCATGATATATCACTGCTGTCACATGCATCATCAGTATTATTCAACAAAGGACTATAAATAAATTAAAAAGTTTTCAAAAGCCGTCACCGAACAAGATCCATCATAAAAAATCCAAAAACCATCCTAAACTACCTCATTAGGGAAAATCCTAAACAAATCCAAAAAGCCAATTATAGAAATAAAAACTGCAATCAAAGAAACTATACTTGTGTGGCAAGTTGTCGTCTAAAATTTGCGACAGCGTAAACGGATGCGGATGAGGGTGGCTCTGGTGGTGATAGTGACTGGGTGTTGATGATCGGTAGCGACAATGTGGTGTGATATTGATTTGAGATTAATATGTTGCATTTAATAACTGTTTAAGGTATAGTGAAAATTTTGAATATAAAGTCCAATGTTAGATGATGAGATATTTAAGGGAATTATCTAATAAACACAATGTTCTATTTATACCCTTTTTTCATTTAAAAAAATAAAAAAAACAAAAAAAAAATATGTTTTTTTGGTTTTAAGTTTTTTCAATTATAAAAATTGTTTTCATTTGAATATAACTATATATATATAGGGAGAGGTAATTTGAGAACGCCCTCTAGTTGTGAAAACTCGTGAGATTTTTTCATACTATTTTTGTTGCCTCAAATGTTGCGTATATTAAAAACTAAAACCTGGAAAAAAAATATAAAAAAAATTTCGTCGTTAAAAAACGTACATGTTAGTAAAAAAAATATTTACGTCATATTACATAGGTGTAACAGGAGGAGAGATGGTGGGTCGTTTCCATCGTGGTGATGGAAGGGGCGCTCAATGGGTCAGGTTATCGGGTTGGTGGGTTGAACCCGACCCGAAACTAAAAAAATTATACAAACCCAAACCTGACCTGAACCTGAAAATTCAAACACCACTT